>CAWUFW010028179.1:0-23045 GCA_963921515.1 Calotriton arnoldi | reverse complement strand
AGAATATCCCCCGTAGCTTTATCGTCAGTACAGCCGTTACACAGTACTCCTAAATGTTTGTTTGACTTCAGTCTAATCCCCTGAATGGGTCTCTGTCCAGTAGGAAATCTTTTGATGTGCTTGTGTATCTTGCATTGTTTGTCACATAAGAGGCTAGAGTAGATGAAAGGCAGGAGCTGAGATGATGGATTACTAGACTGCAGTGTCTGCGGGCTATTTGAAAGAGATTGAGGTACTGCCTTCCCCACTGGGACTTAAGAGAACAAAATCAGGTAATGCTTAATATGAGCTGGTGCTTTCTGATGGGGGGCACCGGTACTTAATTTTGGGGAATGGCACTTATTTTTCTGCATCTTACATTTACTGAGAGGAAGAGACACATAAGAAAACTAAACAAAAAGGAAAGACAGAGGAAGAGAAAGACAGAAGCAACCCTCTTAAAGGGAGACATCAGGAGCCCGCAAGAGTGATTTAAAGGTGCATGGTTATGTTATATTATGTTATTGCAATTTATAGCGCGCACAGCTACTCAAGGAGTGTCCCGGCACGAGCCATGTGGGGAGAGAAGAAGAGGACCGCTAGCTAGATGAAGAGAAACATCTTCAGTCTTTTTCTGAAGACCTTGGGGTCCTGAGTACTGCGAAGGTCCAAGGGAAGCAAATTCCTGGCAGAGGCTGCCTTAAAAGCAAGAGAACTCCCTCCAATTCTCTTGAGGCAAAAATGCAGGACGTGAGCAAGAAGCTGCGTCACTGAACGCACTGTCTAGCAGGAACATAGAACCTGAAGCGCTTTCTCAGATAGGCTAGGCTAATTCCATACAGAGCTGAGTGAGCCAGTACAAGGGCTTTGAACTTAACTCTTTCTATCACAGGTAACCAGTGGAGATCACACAAGTGTTGCCTTACGCTGGTTCTTATAGGGATGTTAAGAAGAGTCCTAGCAGCTGCGTTATCACTACCTGCAGTCTGTTCAAAAGGTATCCTGGCAGGCCTAGGTACAGGGCGTTGGCATAATCAATGCGTGAAAGTATCAAGGCACAGGTAACCGTTTCCCTGTCTGACCTAGGGAGGAGAGGTAGAAATTTTGTAAGAGATTTAAGTATGCCGAAGCACTGCCCGGCAAGCTTCTTGATCTGGGTAGCGAAAAGAAGATTCTCGACAAACCATATCCCTAGGTTTTTGGTGGGTTGGCCCACGGAGGTAAGCATGGGATATTCTGCCGGCAAGAGTGATTACCGGAACTGAGGGGGGAAGGTCCCAAAAAGAAGGATCTCTGATTTATCCTCGTTGCACTTTAACTGTGCAGAAGAGAGCCATTGGAAGACGGCCGTCAAACAGGTTTTGGCTAGAGAGGTGGAAGAGTCATTTTTCTTCCATGTAAAAAGGAGCTGGGTATTATCCGCATAGGCGATGATCTTGGTTCAAGCTCCTCAGCCAGCTGAATCAGGGGAGTGACATATATATATTGAAGAGAAGGGGGCTCAAAGGAGACCCTTGAGGCACTCCTGTGGTCACGATCTGTGGGGAAGAAGATAAAGGGGGGAGTCAGACTTGTTGCGTTCTGCTCTCTAGAAACGACTTCAGCCAATTCCAGGCCAACCCTGAGATTCCAATATCCGAAAGACGGGCCAGAAGCAGGGAATGTGGCACAGTATTGAATGCCGCAGAGAGGTCCAACAAAATCAGAGAATGCCTATCCCCCCGAATCCAAACATTCCTGAATGGCTTCAGTGACTTCGACAAGAGCCGTCTCGGTGCTGTACATGGCTCTAAAACCCAATTTGGCCGGGTGGAGCAGGCCGTAACCTTCGACATAGCTGGAGAGCTGTTTATTTACCACTTTTTCACAAACTTTCGCTACGCCAGGAAGGAGAGAGATGGGGCGATAGCTGACAGGAATCGAAGGATCCAAAGAGGGTTTTTTCAAAAGTGGCAGGATTTTGGCCTGTTTCCAAGCTGTAGGAACCGTTGTTTCCAAGAGAGACAAATTGATTAGTCTATTGAACTCGTGGTTAACTGTCTCTGCGACTGAGGACAACAGCCTGGCCGGGCAAGGGTCGGTCGGTGAACCTGATTTCAGAGACTTGAGGACCCACCAATGAGTCTAGCGGGGCAATAGGTATAAAAGCCACCAGAGAGGGTGATGCTTGCGAGGCAACAGTCGGCCCTTTCGGAGACAGGTTCCCTACAGCGGAGTGATTACTGGTGTTAAAATTTGCCTGAAGAGCTTGCATCTTATCAATAAAGAAGCTAGAAAGTTTCTCGCACCAAGCAGCCGAGGTGGGAAGCGTGATAGTCTCTGCTCTGGGAGATAGGAAGCTTTGAACAATGGAGTTGTTCCTCGAAAGAGCAATGCGTTCAGCATAATAGAGGCTTTTAGCTTGAGTTATTGACGCATAGTATGCTTTTTGAGATTTCCTGAGGGCCATCTTGGCCACAGCAGTAATACTGTCTCCAACAGCGTTCCAATTTTTTGCACCGTTGTTTCTGGACTTTGAGCTCAGTAGCGAACCGAGGTTTCGAAGGAGAATCCCAGGAGCGCCTATGATGTGTCATTGAACACAGGTACTAAACCGCCAGCGTGATCCAGCCGGTGAAACTATCAAGAGCTCCCTCCAGGTCATTACAGAGGGCTGGCCGTGTCTCAGCCAGGGCGAGACTCAAAGCCATATGATCAATTTTAACGGAGGAACTGCCATGAGGCCCTTGACAGAGAGGGCCCGGTAGATAGTTGCTATCGATAAGCCAGGAAAAATGAATCACAAAAGGGTCAGACCAGGGCACCAGGAGAGGATATTTGACAATGATAGGAAAGTTAGTACAGATCGGATCAAGAATATGACCTCCGTGATGCGTGGGGGAGCTGACCCATTGTGTGAGCTGGGCGAGACTCAGTGAGTCAAGAAACTCCTGAGTATCCCCTGCATCACCACAGTCCAGATGAATATTAAAATCCCCAAGGAGTAGAAAGTGGGTAAAGCGTAGCGCACGGGGGTGATAAAATCATCCAAGGCCTTAAGAAAGGCACCTGCCTGTCCGGGGGGTCTATAGACCAGCGTGCCGCCCAACGAGAAGTGTGGTGAGATGGTAACGCAGAAGTCCAGAGCTTCTTCCTACCCCATCACCAAGGACTCACCCTGGTGGAAAGTCCACTTGTCCCTGAACACCACTGCTACGCCTCCACCCCTACCAGCTTTGCGGTCGATGCGCAAAATTTTGTATCCCCCAGGGATGGCCAGCTCGATCACTGGGTTAGAAAGCTCAGTGAGCCAAGTCTCTGTTATGAACAGCAGGTCAAGAGGCTCGTCAGAAAGAAGGTCAAAAATGTCGTGAGGGGGAGTGCTAGGCGAAGGGGGGACAACCTGCCCTGAGTGCAAGCAGAACTTGCAGCTCTTGCAAACAATAGATAGGTTGTCTAAAACCTCTCATCTGCTCGAACTGTTACAGAGTTGAGGACGGAGCAAGAGCAGCTCGTCACGGCTGTAGGGCCAGGAAACAGACTTGCAGTGGGGGGTGAGATGGGCAGTGTGGCTGGCGCTGGCCGCCTCCGGGTCTCTGAGGGGCGTAGACGGGCTTGCCTTAGGAGCACCATAAGCACCAGCGGCACTCCCGCTGCACGCGTCCGCAGCGCATCCGCGCAGTGCACATTCTTGTAGGGATCCTCTTCGCAGAAGTAGAGCATGCATGAACAGAAATGGCATCTCTAGTTTTCCACCCTGGGGGGGGAACAGGAAGAGAAGTGGCAGCCGACCTGGCTCACCCTATCCCAATGGTAAGTGCAAAAAGGCAGTTTCAGACAAAAGGCTTCAAATTCCTACAATTACACAGTACAACAATCAAATTCATGCAGTTTAGGGTAAAATAGATCGGAGCAGCACACTGAGCAAAAGTTAAAACAATAGAAGAGTAAAAGGATTAAAAAGCGGGAGCAGCAATCGGAAAAAAAATTAACAGGCACAAACCCCCTCAAGGCATGGAGTGTCTGAAAGGGGATTAAAGAGGCATGAGGGGGATACAAGACTACTTAGCCTTGGTATTCTTGTTGTCGACATTTAATTGCACTGGTCGCAGATTCCAGAGCAGAGTTTTGGGCAATGGCACTCATTCTATTACAAATTAGGCACTGCAGTCAAGTGTAGGCCATACCATGTTTTAGGGAGAGAGCACATGCACGTTAGCACTGTTAGCAGTGGTAAAGTGCATAGAGTCCTAAAGCCAACAAAAATTAATTCAGAAAGCAGCAGGGGTAAATGCAAAAAGTTTGGGGGTGACCTACAAAGAGTGCCAGGTCCAACCAAATCGGTCAAGCTTTTTGCAGAGAGAGGCAAGAGACTGCAAACTAGAGGCTAAAGTCTGTGAAGACTCCTCTTACAGCACCACAAACAGAAGCAGAACAATTAGGCTTAAAATGGCACTAATTAGCTAATTAAGAATAGAGTGCAGTGTGGCCTATGTGGGAAGTGTTTTAGTATTATGCATGTGCTGCAGAGACCACCCGTAGCATATTGACCTTTCTTTTATTTATAATACACATTATATGCGAGAAGTGAATCTAGGACCATAATTAGGGAGGCTTTGCTTTGTCCTTCCCTCAGGCAAGTTGACACAGGGACAACGCAAAGGCTTAAGTAATATTTACAAAGTCACACTAGGCCTGATTTGCGTGGCCTTGCGTAGCTTTGTAAAGAAATGTAACACAAGGCAGCTGACTGTGTTGCGCTACATTACAATTCAACCTGGGAGGCGTTCCATGGGTGGAGCATTGGCACTCCCATGCATCAATCCATGGATTTTGCTGCATTCGCCGATTTACAAAGACTTGTAGACCTTGGAATACATCAAAATGCTAAGCCTTCCTAATAGAGGCATAACTTGGCGACCTCTATTTTTTCTCCTCGTTATTACCTCTTTCCATGTGTGCTGCATTCTGGAGCACACACATAGAAAATTGAAATGACTCTAAGGATTGTTTTTGTGCAGGAAGGTGACCCTTCCTGCACGAAAACAATCCTGCCTGCGACATAAGCACTCTCGCACCATGGTGCAAGAGTCTCTGCATTGGCGCTAGGCTGCAAACAGTTTACCAGCTCAAGCAGAGAACAGAAACGCTCCATATCTTTGTAGATATTGAGCATTTCCGTTCTCTCCCTTTCACATAATGCAGCACAGCAATTTTGCTTGCTGCCCTGTGTTGCATGAAAATTCTGTAAATGTGCCCCCTAGTTTCTTGACATCTTCGAAACTTTAGAATACATCCATCCTAATGCATGGAAACGAATGAATAGGAAAATTAGGGTGCTGTAGATTATATCTGTGGAGAGAGACCAGATAGATGTTACAGAGAGATATTTAGTCAGTGACAATATATGGCTCTGGCAGTGGCATTAATAATAGGTACATAAAATATCACATTAGATTAGGAGTATTTACACTAGGAGCAATGATATAGCGATTGCATAAAAAAACTAAAGCCGAAATAAAGTTGAAGCAGACTAATATGCTCATAGTGTCTTTCAATAAAAAGGATAAGTTCCCTTGATAAGGTAATAACAAACTTTTTTATGTATTTTATTTATGCTTTATATAAACATGAGTAACAACAAACCCCCCAACATATGGAAGTGTCACAGTCGCCCTTGTGGTACCAACCTCAACTCCACCGGATCACTGACACAATATTGTGGTAAACAATATCATTGACAAAATTATCATGTCAAAAATGTTTACCATAATATCGTGCTCCTATACTTCTAATGGTAAGTACAAAAATATGGGCAAAATATCTTTGACACTGGTATCATCCAAAACTAGACAAAAATATTGTGTTTTTATTATAAATAGAGCTTAAAGTAGTAAATGTTAAATATTTTAATATGTAAATACATTATAATGTAATATTTCCCCTAATATTTAATACTATATATATATATATTCACTGAAAAAACCATAGGTTTCAGGCACGTTATAGTTAGAAATTAGCATTTAAAAAACCTTACAAATTCACTGAAAAAACCATAGGTTTTAGGGATAGTTATAGTTAGTTGGACATTGCACTCGTACAAAACCCGTAAAATTCCCCCGTTATAGTTAGTTCAGCTAACTATAACTCGCGCCCCGCAATGCACTGCTGATGACGTCAGATATTACATCACTCATGACATGGTCAGTGACATCACTGATGACATCACTGATGACATCTCAAATGACATCACTGATGACATCATCCCGTGACTGTGTGTTTCTGTAAAGTTTAAATATTTTTAATATATATAGGGAAAGGCGTATTGAAGAATGAGTGAGTGTATAAGTGTCTGTATGGATGATTTAGTAGGTGCGTGACTAACTCTATAAGTGAGTGATTAAACGTATCTTACTGAATGCATGGGTTAGTGACTAAACTGGGTGAATGTCTGTATCCGTCTGTCTGTTGCTGTGTAAGTGGTGAATGGGTTTGTGAATAGCTACATGAGTGTCTATATGAGTTATTGAATGGTTGTCTGAGTATCTGTATGGGTGCCTGAGTGTTTGTGTGGGTGGGGTGTGTGCGACTCTGTGCATAGATGTGTGAGTGGGTGATTCACTGGGTGGATGGTTTCAAGAGTGCATCTGTGATAGACTGTATGGGTGGGTAAGTGTGTGTAAGAGTGTGTTAGTGAGTGAATGTATGTCCCAGTGGTACATGTGTGAGTAACTACATATGTGAAAGGCAGTATATATGTGTGTTGTAATATATAAATAGCTATAAGCGAGAGTGTGTGATTGTGAGAGTGACTGTATGGATGAGTGTGTGCTTGTATCAGTGATTGTATAAGAGTGTAAGAATGTGCTAGTATTTGTATGAGTAAGTGAGCTGGTGTGCGTTAAACTGTATAGGTGAGTAAATGGCAGTGTGTTTAATTATTTGCATGACTGACTTGGTGTGTGAGTACCTCTATGGATGAGTGGCGGTGTTTGAGTGTCTATATAGGAGTATGAGTGCATATGATAGTCCTGTACTGAGTGACCGTAAGTATGAGTGACTGTACAGGTGAGTGAGTGGATGTGTGTGTGTAGACCTAAGAATCAGTGAGTGGGTATGTAGTTATTGGTGTTGGAGTGTCTATGGTTTTGTGAATGGCAGTCTGTAATTTAGAGTGGTTATATCAAAGGTTATATTAGGGTGTGAGGAGGTGCATCAGATTATCACGTGGATGATGTCATCAGTGATGTCATCAGTGATGTCATTAGAGATGTCATCAGTGATGTCACTGACCATGTCATGAGTGATGTAATATGTGACGTCATCAGCAGTGCATTGCGGGGGCGCGAGTTATAGTTAGCTGAACTAACTATAACGGGGAATTTCACGGGTTTTGTACGAGTGCAATGTCCAACTAACTATAACTGTCCCTAAAACCTATGGTTTTTTCAGTGAATTTGTAAGGTTTTTTAAATGCTAATTTCTAACTATAACGTGCCTAAAACCTATGGTTTTTTCAGTGAATTTCAAAGGTTTTTTAAATGCTAATTTCTAACTATGACGTGCCTGAAACCTATGGTTTTTTTCAGTGAATTTCAAAGGTTTTGTAAATGACAATTTTTAAATGTATTAATTGTTATATTTATTTTTTGATACTGATTTACTACATTTTTTAAACTATTTATTTTTAGATATTTTATTTTTTAAATTACATTCTAATTACATTATACATTACATTACAAAATATACTTTCTCAGAATGAATTACTTTAGTTTAAATACTTTGCAAATAGGCAATAGATTTTTAAGTACAGTAGTTACAGTTGTTGCAATGGGCAACACAATTTCAAACACAATGCAACATTGAGCTCAATGTGAATTTCTAGTTAAATGCAATTAGTTACTTTATACATTACTTTTCTAACCACAGGACTGGATCCTAGATTCAGTCCTGGGACATCTCCCTGTAAACAGTTGAGTAAAAGCGTTTTGGTTACAGTAGTGATTTTTAAGGAATATTATTGTATTTTAAAAGTTGACACTTAGAAACTTTTTCACATAGAATCACCAATGTTATCCTATGGGAGGAAATTCACTTAGCAGGTATCGTTACTTTTTCTTACTCAGTGGTGGATCCTGGATCCAGCACTGGTGCATCTCCTGTAAACAGTTGAAAGAATGCGTTTAAGTCATACAGGCGATTTTTAAGGAATATTTGTAGTTTATGAAAATCGACACTTTGAAACTTTTCTGCTGAAAACCAGACAATGGATTCCTATGGAAGGAAATACAAGTTACTGGTAAGTACGGCTAAAATTACTTTTCAGGATCAGTACTGGGCTCAAAGATGCAGCACTGAGGTCTCTCCTGATAACAGGTGAGTAAATCGGAATTCGTAGTTCGGCTGATTTTAGAGGAATATTATAAAGTTCCGAAACTCCACACTTAGAAGAATTTCCAAGTGAAACCAGTCAATGTTAGCCTATGGAAGGAAATTCAAGTTACTGGTAAGTACGGTTAGAATTACTTTTCAGGATCTGTACTGGGCTCAAAGATGCAGCACTGAGGTCTCTCCTGATAACAGGTGAGTTGGCCCCCAGGGACCCTCAGGATTGAAGGGGATTTAATTCCCCATCTTAAAACGCGCCACGGGGCCTGTTTGCACACATGTCACCTGAAGCCCCGCCCCCTCCCTTCACCACTGTGCAAACGCGCCCCGTGGCGCGTTTTAAGTTGGGGGATTAAGTCCCTGGGCGGTGGTGGTCCCGGGGGCTCGGGGGTCCGGAACGGACCCCCAAATTAGCATTTTTTTTAGTGCCCCGGGGAGGTGGCGGTCCCCGGGGCGTGTGGGGGGGCTCGAGCCCCCCCACACAGGTATATTATTTTTTTTAAAAGAAGCCCCGGGGTGTGGCGGTCCCCGGGGATGCGGGAGGGCCGAGAGCCCTCCCACACCATTATTTTTTTAAAGCCCCGGGAGGTGGCAGTCCCCGGGGCTTGGGGGGCCTTAGAGGCCCCCCATATTATTAAATAAACCCCCATGTCCTCGGGACTTGGCCCACCCGGGGGCCAATTAACCATGAAGCGCGGAGACCGCGCTCGTTTTTGATTTGCGCGGCGATCTGCGTACCCTAAGCGCATCCCGCCGATTATAGGACCCCTGAGCAGGACTAGGGGTCAGGTGTGTTCTACCCTGCCCCCTTTTGAGTCTTACACAGTTGTTTTACTGTTTTCTTGTTCCTCGGTTCTACCGAGGAACAAGATGGCTGCCAACACTTCCTGGTTTGGAGTGTTGACAGCCAATTAGCATGCAGCTCGTGATCGGGAGGGTGCGTGGATCCACCGCGACCATAGATATCGATACTTTTATTTTAGATTTTCTCAGCAACTACTGAACGGATTTACACCATTTTTAAAAAGGGTGCTTTCTGAACCAAGCACTACCTTTTTGCCAAATTTGGTGTAATTCCGTTCAGCAGTTTGGCTGTAGCCTTGCATAAAGTTTCCTATGGGAAATTGATTTTTCACTCTTATTTTTTGAATTTCTCTGCAACTACTGAACGGATTTACACCATTTAAAAAAAGGTCGCTTTCTGAACCAAGCGCTACCTTTTTGCAAAATTTGGTGTAATTCCGTTCAGCAGTTCGGGCTGTAGCCGTGGCTAAAATTTCCTATGGGAATTAACATGGAGAAAACACATTTTGGGACCCCCCTTTTTTCTCGGCCCCCGCTTGATGAATCACCCCGAAACTTTCAAGACAGAAGCGGACCGGAGCGCCCCAGTAGTTTTGAAAATTTCGCGATGATTCGTCAAACGACGCCAAAGTTATTGAGAATAGAATGTTACGGATTTCCTATGGATAATAGGTCCTAACTATAACTATCTACTGGCGTCCGCCAGTAGATATATATATATATATATATATATATATATATATATATATATTCACTGAAAAACCATAGGTTTTAGGGACAGTTATAGTTAGTTGGACATTGCACTCGTACAAACCCGTAGAAATTCCCCTGTTATAGTTAGTTCAGCTAACTATAACTCGCGCCCCGTAATGCACTGCTGATGACGTCACATATTACATCACTCATGACATGGTCAGTGACATCACTGATGACATCACTGATGACATCTCAAATGACATCACTGATGACATCACTGATGACATCACCCAGTGACTGTGTGTTTCTGTAAAGTTTAAATATGTTTAATATATATAGGGAAAGGCGTATTGAAGAATGAGTGGGTGTATAAGTGTCTGAATGGATGATTTAGTACGTGAGTGACTGACTCTACAAGTGAGTGATTAAACGTATCTTACTGAATGCATGGGTTAGTGACTAAACTGTGTGAATGTCTGTATCCGTCTGTTTGTTGGTGTGTAAGTGGATGCATGGATTTGCGAATAGCTACATGAGTGTCTATATGGGTTATTGATTGGTTCTCTGAGTATCTGTATGGCTGCCTGAGTGTTTGTGTGGGTGGGTGTGTGTGACTCTATACATAGATGTGTGAGTGGGTGATTCACTGGGTGCATGATTTCAAGAGTGCATCTGTGATGGACTGCTTGGGTGGGTGAGTGTGTGTATGGGTGTGTTAGTGAGTGAATGTATATCTCAGTGGTACATGTGCAAGTAACTACATATGTAAAAGGCAGTATATATGTGTGTTAGAGTATTTAAATGGCTATAAGTGAGAGTGTGTTATTGTGAGAGTGGCTGTATGGATGCGTGTGTGCTTGTATCAGTTATTGTATAAGAGCGTAAGAATGTGCTAGTATTTGTATGAGTAAGTGAGCTGGTGTGTGTATAACTGTATAGGTGAGTAAATGGGTGTGTGATTAATTTTTGCATGACTGACTAGGTGTGTGAGTACCTCTATGGATGAGTGGCGGTGTGTGAGTGTTTATATAGGTGTATGAGTGCATATGATAGTCCTGTACTGAGTGACTGTAAGTATGAGTGACTGTACAGGTGAGTGAGTGGATGTGTGTGTAGACCTAAGAATCAGTGAGTGGGTATGTAGTTTTTGGTGTTGGAGTGTCTATGGTTTTGAGAATGGCAGTCTGTAATTTAGAGTGGGTGTATCAAAAGTTATATTAGGGTGTGAGAAGATGCATGAAATTATCACATGGATGATGTCATCAGTGATGTCATTTGAGATGTCATCAGTGATGTCATCAGTGATGTCACTGACCATGTCATGAGTGATGTAATATGTGACGTCATCAGCAGTGCATTGCGAGGCGCGAGTTATAGTTAGCTGAACTAACTATAACAGGGAATTTCACGGGTTTTGTACGAGTGCAATGTCCAACTAACTATAACTGTCCCTAAAACCTATGGTTTTTTCAGTGAATTTCAAAGGTTTTTAAATGCTAATTTCTAACTATAACGTGTCTGAAACCTATGGTTTTTCAGTGAATTTCAAAGGTTTTTAAATGCTAATTTCTAACTATAACGTGCCTGAAACCTATGGTTTTTTCAGTGAATTTCAAAGGTTTTTAATTGCTAATTTCTAACTATAACGTGCCTGAAACCTATGGTTTTTTCAGTGAATTTCAAAGGTTTTTAAATGCTAATTTCTAACTATAACGTGCCTGAAACCTATGATTTTTAAGTGAATTTCAAAGGTTTTTTAAATGCTAGTTTCTAACTATGCCAACAGAGGTAGGACATGTGAAGAAAGAAGAAAAAACGCACAGAAAGAAGCAAAAGATGTGCAGAAAGAACCAACAGAGGAGCAGAAAGAGGCCTTGTTGCAAAATCATCCTGTGCCCACAACTTTTTCAGATGGGTACTGGTGGTAACTGACTCTGACTAACCAGAGCCAGTGCGCGTTTGCACAGTGGTGAAGGGAGGGGGCCTGAGGTGACATGTGTGCAAACGCGCCCCATGGCGCGTTTTAAGTTGCAGGATTAAGTCCCCTTGAATCCTGAACTAGCCCCCAGGTACCTACAGTTAGGACCACAGAGCTGAGTTGCAGAGAGGCGTTCGAGGCCACGCACCTTTTTTCACCTCTCTGCAACGCAACTCTGTTGTGCTTACTGAAGGTACCTGGTGGGCTAGTTGGCCCCCAGGATTCAAAGGGAATTAACTCCCCAACTTAAAACGCACCACAGGGCGTGTTTGCGCACATGTCACATGAGGCCCCGCCCCCTCCCTTCACCACTGTGCAAACGCGCCCCGTGGAGCGTTTTAAGTTGGGGGATTAGGTCACCTTGAATCCTGAGAGTCCCTGGGGCCCAACCAGCCCACCAGGTACTTCCAGTAAGCACCACAGGCCTGCGTTGCAACGCCTGTAACAAATTGTGCAGTTGTGTTTAGGTAGTGAAGAGGGTCGTGCTGGGGGTAGTGTTTTAGTGTTTAGGGTAGTGCAGTGGTGTTTGTGTAGTGTAGGGGGTCATGCTGGGGGTAGATTTAGGGTTTAGGGTAGTGCAGTGGTGTTTGGGTAGTGTAGGGAGTCGTCCTGGGGGAGTGTTTTAGGGTTTAGGGTAGTACAGTGGTGTTTGGGTTGTGTAGGGGGTCGTGCTGGGGTTAGTGTTTTAGGGTTTTAGGGTTTAGAGTAGTGCAGTGGTGTTTGGGTAGTGTAGGGGATACTGCTGGGGGTAGTGTTTTAGGGTTTAGGGCAGTGCAGTGGTGTTTAGGTAGTGTAGGGGTTGTGCTGGGGGAGTGTTTTAGGGTTTAGGGCAGTGCAGTGGTGTTCGGGCAGTGTAGGGGGTCGTGCTGGGGGAGTGTTTTAGGGTTTAGGGCAGTGCAGTCATGTTCGGGTAGTGTAGGGGGTCATGCTGGGGGAGTATTTTAGGGTTTAGGGTAGTGCAGTGGTGTTCGGGCAGTGTAGGGGGTCATGCTGGGGGTAGTGTTCTAGGGTTTAGGGCAGTGCAGTGGTGTTCGGGCAGTGTAGGGGGTCGTGCTGGGGGTGGTGTTTCAGGGTTTGGGGCAGTGCAGTGGTGTTCGAGCAGTAAAGGGGTCATGCTGGGGGTGGTGGTTCAGGGTTTAGGGCAGTGCAGTGGTGTTCGGGCAGTGTAGGGGGCGGTGCTGGGGGTGGTGTTTCAGGGTTTAGGGCAGTGCAGTGGTGTTCGGGCAGTGTAGGGGGTGGTGCAGGGGGTGGTGTTTCAGGGTTTGGCGCAGTGCAGTGGTGTTCGGGCAGTGTAGGGGGTCATGCAGGGGGTGGTGTTTCAGGGTTTAGGGCAGTGCAGTGGTGTTCGGGCAGTGTAGGGGGCGGTGCAGGGGGTCGTGTTTCAGGGTTTAGGGCAGTACAGTGGTGTTCGGGCATTGTAGGGGGTGGTGCTGGGGATGGTGTTTCAGGGTTTAGGGCAGTGTTGTGGTGTTTGGGCAGTGTAGGGGGTCGTGCTGGGGCTGGTGTTTCAGGGTTTAGGGCAGTGCAGTGGTGTTCGGGCAGTGTAGGGGGTCATGCTGGGGCTGGTGTTTCAGGGTTTAGGGCAGTGCAGTGGTGTTCGGGCAGTGTAGGGTGTTGTGCTGGGGGTGGTGTTTCAGGGTTTAGGGCAGTGCAGTGGTGTTCGGGCAGTGTAGGGGTCGTGCTGGGGCTAGTGTTTCAGGGTTTAGGGCAGAGCAATGGTGGTCAGGCAGTGTAGGGGGTTGTGCTGGGGGTGATGTTTCAGGGTTTAGGGCAGTGCAGTGGTGTTAGGGCAGTGTAGGGGGTCGTGCTGGGGGTGGTGTTTCAGGGTTTAGGGCAGTGCAGTGGTGTTCCGGCAGTGTAGGGGGTCGTGCAGGGGGTGGTGTTTCAGGGTTTAGGGCAGTGCAGTAGTTTTCCGGCAGTGTAGGCGGTCGTGCTGGGGCTGGTGTTTCAGGGTTTAGGGCAGTGCAGTGGTGTTCGGGCAGTGTAGGGGGTCGTGCTGGGGTGGTGTTTCAGGGTTTAGGGCAGTGCAGTGGTGTTCGCGCAGTGTAGGGTGTCGTGCTGGGGGTGGTGTTTCAGGGTTTAGGGCAGTACAGTAGTTTTCCGGCAGTGTAGGCGGTCGTGCTGGGGCTGGTGTTTCAGGGTTTAGGGCAGTGCAGTGGTGTTCGGCCAGTGTAGGTAGTCTTGCTGGGGGTGGTGTTTCAGGGTTTAGAGCAGTGCAGTAGTTTTCGGGCAGTGTAGGCGGTCGTGCTGGGGCTGGTGTTTCAGGGTTTAGGGCAGTGCAGTGGTGTTCGGGCAGTGTACGGGGTTGTGCTGGGGCTGGTGTTTCAGGGTTTAGGGCAGTGCAGTGGTGTGCGGGCAGTGTACGGGGTTGTGCTGGGGCTGGTGTTTCAGGGTTTAGGGCAGGGCAGTGATGTTCGGGCAGTGTAGGGGGTCTTGCTGGGGGTGGTGTTTCAGGGTTTAGGGCAGTGCAGTGGTGTTCGGGCAGTGTACGGGGTCGTGCTGGGGGTGGTGTTTCAGGGTTTAGGGCAGTGCAGTGGTGTTCGGGCAGTGTAGGGGGTCGTGCTGGGGCTGGTGTTTCAGGGTTTAGGGCAGTGCAGTGGTGTTCGGGCAGTGTAGGGGGTCTTGCTGGGGGTGGTGTTTCAGGGTTTAGGGCAGTGCAGTGGTGTTCGGGCAGTATAGGGGGTCTTGCTGGGGGTGGTGTTTCAGGGTTTAGGGCAGTGGTGTTCGGGCAGTGTAGGGGTCTTGCTGGGGTGATGTTTCAGGGTTTAGGGCAGTGCAGTGGTGTTCGGGCAGTGTAGGGGTCTTGCTGGGGGTAGTGTTTCAGGGTTTAGGGGCGGTGCAGTGGTGTTCGGTGCAGTGTAGGGGGTCGTGCTGGGGTGGTGTTTCAGGGTTTAGGGCAGTGCAGTAGTGTTCGGGCAGTGTAGGGGGTCATGCAGGGGTGGTGTTTCAGGGTTTAGGGCAGTGCAGTGGTGTTCTGGCAGTGTAGGGGTCATGCTGGGGGTGGGGTTTCAGGGTTTAGGGCAGTGGAGTGGTGTTCGGGCAGTGTAGGGGGTCGTGCTGGGGCTGGTGTTTCAGGGTTTAGGGCAGTGCAGTGGTGTTCGGGCAGTGTAGGGGTCTTGCTTGGGGTGGTGTTTCAGGGTTTAGGGCAGTGGTGTTCGGGCCGTGTAGGGGGTCTTGCTGGGGGTGATGTTTCAGGGTTTAGGGCAGTGTAGTGGTGTTCGGGCAGTGTAAGGGGTCTTGCTGGGGTAGTGTTTCAGGGTTTAGGGCAGTGCAGTGGTGTTCGGGCAGTATAGGGGTCGTGCTGGGGATGGTGTTTCTGGGTTTAGGGCAGTGCAGTAGTGTTCGAGCAGTGTAGGGGGTTGTGCAGGGGTGGTGTTTCAGGGTTTAGGGCAGTGCAGTGGTGTTCGGGCAGTGTAGGGGGTCGCGCTGGGGGTGGTGTTTCAGGGTTTAGGGCAGTGCAGTGGTGTTCGGGCAGTGTAGGTGGTCATGCACGGGGTGGTGTTTCAGGGTTTAGGGCAGTGCAGTGGTGTTCGGGCAGTGTAGGGTGTTGTGCTAGGGCTGGTGTTTCAGGGTTCAGGGCAGTGCAGTGGTGTTCGGGCAGTGTAGGGGGTCGTGCTGAGGCTGGTGTTTCACAGTTTAGGGCAGTGCAGTGGTGTTCGGGCAGTGTAGGGGGTCGTGCTGGGGCTGGTGTTTCAGGGTTTAGGGCAGTGCAGTGGTGTTTGGGCAGTGTAGGCGGTCGTGCTGGGGCTGGTGTTTCAGGGTTTAGGGCAGTGCAGTGGTGTTCGGGCAGTGTAGGGGGTCTTGCTGGGGGTGGTGTTTCAGGGTTTAGGAGGCAGTGGTGTTCGGGCAGTGTAGGGGGTCTTGCTGGGGCTGGTGTTTCAGGGTTTAGGGCAGTGCAGTGGTGTTCGGGCAGTGTAGGGGGTCTTGCTGGGGGTGGTGTTTCAGGGTTTAGGGCAGTGCAGTGGTGTTCGGGCAGTGTAGGGGGTCTTGCTGGGGGTGGTGTTTCAGGGTTTAGGGCAGTGCAGTGGTGTTCGGGCAGTATAGGGGTCTTGCTGGGGGTGGTGTTTCAGGGTTTAGGGCAGTGGTGTTCGGGCAGTGTAGGGGTCTTGCTGGGGTGATGTTTCAGGGTTTAGGGCAGTGCAGTGGTGTTCGGGCAGTGTAGGGGGTCTTGCTGGGGGTAGTGTTTCAGGTTTAGGGCGGTGCAGTGGTGTTCGGGCAGTGTAGGGGGTCGTGCTGGGGGTGGTGTTTCAGGGTTTAGGGCAGTGCAGTAGTGTTCGGGCAGTGTAGGGGGTCATGCAGGGGAGGTGTTTCAGGGTTTAGGGCAGTGCAGTGGTGTTCTGGTAGTGTAGGGGGTCATGCTGGGGGTAGTGTTTCAGGGTTTAGGGCAGTGCAGTGGTGTTCGGGCAGTATAGGGGGTCGTGCTGGGGCTGGTGTTTCAGGGTTTAGGGCAGTGCAGTGGTGTTCGGGCAGTGTAGGGGGTCTTGCTGGGGGTGGTGTTTCAGGGTTTAGGGCAGTGGTGTTCGGGCCGTGTAGGGGGTCTTGCTGGGGGTGATGTTTCAGGGTTTAGGGCAGTGCAGTGGTGTTCGGGCAGTGTAAGGGGTCTTGCTGGGGGTAGTGTTTCAGGGTTTAGGGCAGTGCAGTGGTGTTCGTGCAGTATAGGGTGTGAGAAGTTGGACTGGCATATGCTGTCCACTAATTATAGTGGGCACCTTGCACCAGTCCAAATCGACTCTTATGGTAGGTAGGTTAAAGACAACCTTATTGAAAGCTATCCTAGTGGTAGCTGTGGAGAGCAGCCTTCAGGCTAAGTCTTGAAGGAATGTAAAGCAGCTTGTTTTACCAGTCTATAATCTCTTGAGTGACCAAATGAAAGAGCACCACACCAGGTATATATTCAAAATATATGTATTTATTACTAAACACACCCCTCTAGTCTCTTTATGAGGCTAGAGTTCGAAATACATAGGTTATAAGATCTTAAATCACAGTAATAGCACAAATACACGTTTGGGCCCTAGGGGCGTACCAAACCATATACCAATAAAGTGGTATGCGAACCACGACTGAACTAGACACTAGGCCTAGAGCCTCTAGAAGTGCTTGGACCACAAGGAACCACCCAAGGTAGTGACACAGGGGACCCACGGGAGAGCGCGTGCAGTGTAAATACACAACCGCGATACGCCGTTAACTTCTATGGAGAAAGTCGGGATCGGGAAAATAGAGGAAAGGGACACTTAGAAGAGGACTAGGACAAAACCCTTTGAGATCTAGGACTTTGAAGAGTCTCTACCCACGGGAGCACCGGAGTACTCGTGTTACCTCACCCAGGGAAGCCGGGTGCATAGGTGCCTTTCGGGGTCGGGTTTCGTCGTCGGTTCTTATGGCGATCTGCGGCAAAGTGCTGCTGGCGACCAGGAGAAAAGTGTCCGGGTGGATCCAAGAGTGGATTGGAGTTCTGAAGAACCTGAAAGCAGAGGGGACAGAGTCTGGGTCACTAGCCAGTGACCAGGAAGGCGATGGACAGATGCCCACCGATGTCGAGTGCTTCAGGTTCGATGACGGTTGTCTTGACTCTTCAGCCACGAGGTCCGGGAGGTGTTGTCGGCAACCAGGAGCAGGATTCGGGCTGTGGCTCGATGTCTGTCGAGTGCAGAGGTGTCGGCGACCAGATTGGACCCAACAAGCCTTGGCAACGGCAAGTCTCGAGTAAGCTGTAGATCGTCGATGATGCAGACCAGCAAGGTCTGGGGAACTCACCCAGCGAAGGTAAGTGAGGGCAGGCCTGGAGCAACCAGACTGCCAAGTAAAGAAAAGATTGGCCTTCGTTAAGGGCTACTAGCCAACGGGCTAGCGACCGCAAAGGAGCCTCGTGACGCTGCACGTGGAGCTGGCTTACAGGACACTCGTGGAGTGGGGGCCAGTGATCTTCGGTGCAGGTGGTGCTGGAGGCTAGGGCTACTCGGAGCCCAAAGCACGACTTCTTGGGAGACCCAGAAGATGGTGCACTTGCAAATGTGCTCGGTGTCCAGGGGTCATGGTCTCACGTCACCCACGATAGCCACGGGCCTCAGCTTTGCTGGGGACTCAGGGTAGCCTCGGGGAAGTCTGAGAATCCACCTCTGGTGATGCGATGACTTCGGCGTCCGACAGGAGCTTCAGTGATGCGAACCGGACAGATGCTTCTTTGGTGCCTGCCAAGCAGGGGAGTCACTCCTTGACCCCAAGGGAGATTCTTCAGTCCTCTAATCGTGAGTAGAGCGTCGAAGGTCCAGGATTCTGTTTCAGAGTTTCGTCCAGGTATAATCTAAAGTCCTAGGGACTGGGTTCCTACCTTTATTCTAAAAATAGGGATGGACTACTCTGTGGCCCCACCTATGGGTGGGTCAGGGCAGAGGGTGGCTACACCCCTTTCCCTTTGTCCAGTTCGCGCCAAAGCAGGGGCTGCAAGCCCCTGATCCGGTTTGAACTGGGGTATGCACAGGGACACCAAATGTGCCCCCAGTGCAGGACTTCAAAGCACCCGAAAGTGCTCCCGCCCAGCCCCAATACACATTGTCCTGTCTGGGGAGGTGGTCACACCTCCCTGGGACAGAAACCTGTTGTCCAGGCCTCCCCTGCCGGAGTTTCGTCCAGCAGCAGGAGGCCAGACTCGTGTCTGTGGCAGCAGCATCCATTTTGTGATGCCAGGCTCTGGAAAGAAGTTACCGGACTCGTCAGAGTTAACATGCCTTTCCCTCTAGAAGGGTGGAATGCTACCCCGCCGCCAGGATTGGCGGGGGGTAGTATTCCAAGATGTTTGACACCAAACACGACATGTTTAGGTGCAGCCATTCCATAGTTAGCATTTTACCGCGAGGATATAATGCGTTTAAGAGTATATGGTCAGGCTGCACTACAAACAGCATCAGAGATGGTCTCCGAACGCTGCAGAGGGGCCCTGCTCATGCAGGGGCACCCTCTCACATAGGAACCATGCACTCTGCCTTTAGGATTGATAAGGCCTGCCTTAGGAGTGACTTATAGGTTTATATGTGTGTATGCATTTAGTGATATAGGTAACCTATACCACTGCAAGGGGTGCATGCACCACCTTACCCAGGCTGCAGTAGCAGACCTGTGGTGCCAGTTTGGATGGCCTACCAGGGGTGGCATAATACATGCTGCAGCCCCTGGCAGGCTCTCTGAGGTGCCTATGCCCTTGGTACATAGTATACCATATACTAGGGACTTACAAGGGCACTCCAGATCCCAATCAGTGATGTGCCTAAGGCACATGGAGACCCTTTTAAAGAGGAAACAGCTAGGCTGGGGTTCTGAATAGCAGGGCCCCAGCCAGACTAATGTCGAAAACCAGTGAAGTATCAGCAAAAAGTGGGGGTACCCCTGTGAAGCAGATCCTACTCTCCTACATAGGGGGTCGTGCTGGGGATGGTGTTTCTGGGTTTAGGGCAGTGCAGTAGTGTTCGAGCAGTGTAGGGGGTTGTGCAGGGGGTGGTGTTTCAGGGTTTAGGGCAGTGCAGTGGTGTTCGGGCAGTGTAGGGGGTCGCGCTGGGGGTGGTGTTTCAGGGTTTAGGGCAGTGCAGTGGTGTTCGGGCAGTGTAGGTGGTCATGCACGGGGTGGTGTTTCAGGGTTTAGGGCAGTGCAGTGGTGTTCGGGCAGTGTAGGGGGTCGTGCTGGGGCTGGTGTTTCAGGGTTTTGGGCAGAGCAGTGGTGTTCGGGCAGTGTAGGGGGTCATGCTGGGGGTAGTGTTTCAGGGTTTAGGGCAGTGCAGTGGTGTTCGGGCAGTGTAGGGGGTCGTGCTGGGGGTGGTGTTTCAGGGGTTAGGTCAGTGGTGTTCGGGCAGTGTAGGGGGTCTTGCTGGGGGTGATGTTTCAGGGTTTAGGGCAGTGCAGTGGTGTTCGGGCAGTGTAGGGTGTCTTGCTGGGGGTAGTGTTTCAGGGTTTAGGGCAGTGCAGTGGTGTTCGGCCAGTGTAGGGGTCATGCTGGGGGTGGTGTTTCAGTGTTTAGGGCAGTGCAGTGGTGTTCGGGCAGTGTAGGGGGTCGTGAAGGGGTGGTGTTTCAGGGTTTAGGGCAGTGCAGTGGTGTTCGGGCAGTGTAGGGGTCGTGCTAGGGGTGGTGTTTCAGGGATTAGGGCAGTGCAGTGGTGTTCGGGCAGTGTAGGGGGTCATGCAGGGGCTGGTGTTTCAGGGTTTAGGGCAGTGCAGTGGTGTTCGGTCAGTGTAGGGGGTCGTGCTGGGGGTAGTGTTTTAGGTTTTAGGGTAGTGCAGTGGTGCTTGTGTAGTGTAGGGGTCGTGCTGGGGGTAGTGTTTTAGGGTTTAGGGTAGTGCAGTGGTGTTTGTGTAGTGTAGGGGGTCATGTTTTAGGGTAGTGCAGTGGTGTTTGGGTAGTGTAGGGGGTCATGCTGGGGGTAGTGTTTTAGGATTTAGGTTAGTGCAGTGGTGTTTGGGTAGTGTAGGGGTCGTGCTGGGGGTAGTGGTTTAGGGTTTAGGGTAGTGCAGTGGTGTTTGTGTAGTGTAGGGGTCGTGCTGGGGGTAGTGTTTTAGGGTTTAGGGTAGTGCAGTGGTGCTTGTGTAGTGTAGGGGGTCATGCTGGGGGTAGTGTTTTAGGGTTTAGGGTAGTGCAGTGGTGTTTGTGTAGTGTAGGGGTCATGTTTTAGGGTAGTGCAGTGGTGTTTGGGTAGTGTAGGGGTCGTGCTGGTGGTAGTGTTTTAGGATTTAGGTTAGTGCAGTGGTGTTTGGGTAGTGTAGGGGGTCGTGCTGGGGGTAGTGTTTTAGGGTTTAGGATAGTGCAGTGGTGCTTGTGTAGTGTAGGGGTCGTGCTGGGGGTAGTGTTTTAGGGTTTAAGGTAGTGCAGTGGTGTTTTTGTAGTGTAGGGGGTCATGTTTTAAGATGCAATGCTCCAATACCTGACCAGTCTGCACTACATAAAACTGCAAAAAAACTAAAAATAAAAAGTGTTTTGCACACTTTTGTCATTGGGCTATATGTGGGCTACATCTGGGTAATATTTGTCCTACATTTGGGCTCTTTTTTCACTGGTGGCCATCTTGGAAGACTTCTTTGTTATGAAGTTTCCTAATTTCTTCATTTACTGCAGTCTCCTCAGTAGGAAATGCTTTCAGTTTTTTACTTTGATTCCATCAAGAAGGCATTCAGATGTGTCTCACATCTGCCATAAATTCAGAATGTTAGCACTCTAGTTGCTCATTAGATCACTGGAGTAAAGCTACTGCTCACCAGGGAGTTAACTGGTAGTCTGCTGCTGGTATTGAAAGTGATTGTTTCAGTCTGCATGTCAGAATTTTCTAATGAAATAGAAGAGGATTTGAGAACTCACTTAAAACATGCCCTAATTTTTCTTTCTGCAGCACTAACCATAATTTCTATTTAAAAAAGAACCCTCATTTTGTTCCTTTTTAAATTAAATGTTTTAAGTGTTACCGGTTTATTCCAATCAAGATGGCTTCAGGTGTGCCATACTTTTGTCATAAGTAAGGCTGTTAGCGCTCTAGTTGTTCTTTAGAACACTCTGGGAAGCTGCAGTAGAACACAAAGGCATCAACTGGCAGGCTGCTCCTGTTGAAATATAACAGGAAGATATTTGAGATCACACTTGAAATATGTCCTAATTTTCTTTCTACAGCACTAACCATAATTTCTATGACAAAATGAACCCCATCATTTTGTTCCTTTTATATTAAATGTTTTAAGTGTTACCAGTTTATTCCAATCAAGATGGCTTCAGGTGTGCCATACTTTTGTCATAAGTAAGGCTGTTAGCACTCTAGTTGTTCTTTAGAACACTCTGGGAAGCTGCAGTAGAACACAAAGGCATCAACTGGCAGGCTGCTCCTGTTGAAATATAACAGGAAGATATTTGAGATCACACTTGAAACATGTCCTAATTTTTCTTTCTACAGCACTAACCATAATTTCTATGACAAAATGAACCCCATCATTTTGTTCCTTTTTAAATTAAATGTTTTAAGTGTTACCAGTTTATTCCAATCAAGATGGCTTCAGGTGTGCCATACTTTTGTCATAAGTAAGGCTGTTAGCACTCTAGTTGTTCTTTAGAACACTCTGGGAAGCTGCAGTAGAACACAAAGGCATCAACTGGCAGGCTGCTCCTGTTGAAATATAACAGGAAGATATTTGAGATCACACTTGAAACATGTCCTAATTTTTCTTTCTACAGCACTAACCATAATTTCTATGACAGGAATGAACCCCATCATTTCGTTCCTTTTTAAATTAAATTGTTTAAGTGTTACCAGTTTATTCCAATCAAGATGGCTTCAGGTGTGCCATACTTTTGTCATAAGTAAGGCTGTTAGCACTCTAGTTGTTCTTTAGAACACTCTGGGAAGCTGCAGTAGAACACAAAGGAATCAACTGACAGTCTCTGCCCTTGTTGGATGTACATGTTTTACTGAGGACGTCAGACTTCATTCTCATATGAGTGAGAAGATAATGTGAATTTACAGAAAATATGCTCTCATCTTAGCTTCTGGATCACCTTCCAAACCTCCATGGGACAAGCATGAGAAAATAGTGTTCTCTCAAACATGATTCATGATATCCAGCAGAAGGTTTTTCACATGGTAAAATCATCCAGAATACACCACAATTCCAAAAATTAGTATGGTACCATCAACAAATAAATTCTAATGCAACTAAAGCCTGTTCATCACCTTTATAGTTCTCCTTTTGGTGACCCTCAAAATCTTCTATTCACTACAATGCATTTCAGTGAGGTACTATCATTTATATTGGTCCCAAGATGGCTGCCAGAAATTCCAGGATGAAGTGCTGACAGCCAATCAGATCTCACGATGACATGTGTGGTTAGGCTCCGCCCAGTATATGTGACTTTGCTTTTGATTTCTCTCAGGAACTACTGAACGGTTTACACCATTTAAGAAGCTAAGACACTGAACCAGGGCTACCTCTTTGTCAGTTTGGTGTAATTGCTCAGCAGCTCGGCTGGAAGCCGCGACAGGTTCCTATGGGAGGTCTGAGGCTAGACCTGTACCGCTTGAGATCACCCGATGAGGATAGGCAGATCGCCCAAGAAGACTGGAGCGCCAAGGTTCGTAACAGAATGCCCTATGGATAACAGGTTTTAACCCAGTCTCTGCTGGCGACCGCCAGTAGATAATATATATATATATTATCTACTGGCGGTCGCCAGTAGATAGTTATAGTTAAAACCTAT
>CAWUFW010028178.1:0-23057 GCA_963921515.1 Calotriton arnoldi | reverse complement strand
TTTGATAGTACTTAGGATCAGCCTAAAGGTTGCTAATACGTGTATAATTAAAACGACTCTGTAACGCCTTAGATCTACTTTCCAAACCCTTTTCTCTAATCTGCAAATAAGTGTCAATCAATCAATCAGGGAATTGATAGCGCGCTACTCACCCGTGAGGGTCTCAAGGCCCTGGGAGGGGGGGAGGGTATGCAGATCTGTTTAGCCGAAGAGCCAGGTCTTGAGGGTCTTCCTGAAGGTGTTCAGGAGGGGGGGGCGTCTGATGTCTGCCGGTAGCTCGTTCCAGGTCTTGGCTGCAATGTGAGAGAAGGATCTTCCGCCTGGTCTAGCGCTGTGGATGCGCGGGGTTTTGGCCAGTGCGAGGTTGGAAGATCGGAGGTTTCTTTTGGGTACGTGGAAGTTGATTCTTTCGTTGAGGTATTTGGGTCCGTTGTTGTGTAGGCATTTGTAGGCATGAGTGAGAATCTTGAAAGTGACTCTTTTCTCCACGGGGAGCCAGTGGAGACTTTGTAGGTGTTGGCTGATGTGTTTGTGTCGGGGTCTGGTTGTTTCGGGTGAGGGTGGAGTTAAGTTGCTCATCGGTAACCTTGCTCCAGTTCCTTCGTGGTGGGCGTGGGGCTGGTTTGGGTGCCTTGGGTTTGTTGATGGTGAAGTGTACGCAGTGGTGGTTGGTCAATGGCGGCTGCGTTGTGTGGCTGAATTGGACGCTGTTTCCTGCTGCGAAAATGGGGTTGAGGGTGTGTCCTGCTCTGTGGGTCGGTGTGTTGACGAGTTGTTTAAGTCCGATGCTGGTGAGGTTGTCACGAAGGATAGTGGAGTTGGGGTCGCTGGGGTTGTCGAAGTGGAAGTTCATGTCTCCAATGAGTATGTAGTTTGTTGAGGCAATGGCGTGGGGTGCGATGAAGTCGGTGATGGTGGTGGCGAAGGGTGTTCGGGGGCCGGGGGGTCTGTAGACGAGGGTTCCTCGGAGTATGGCTTTGGGGGTGGTCTGGATCTGGAAGTGAAGGTGTTCGGCGGAGGGGAAGGTTTCGCTGGAGGTGGTGAGGCTGAGGGTGCTCTTGTGGGCGATGGCGAGGCCCCCTCCTGGGTGGTTGGGGCAGTCTTTCCTCTGGATCTTTTATCCGTCTGGGATGGCGGTGCTGATGTCGGGGGCGGAGGATGCGTTGGTCCAGGTCTCTGTGAAGAAGGCGATGTTGGGCGAGAGAGAGTCGAGTAGGTTCCAGATTTCCATGGCGTGTTTGTGTACGGAGCGTGCGTTGAGGAGGATGCATTTTAGGGTGTTGCCGGTGCTGGCATCGGCGATGTTGGAGGCTGGGGTGGCGGTGAGGGTCTGGCGGCAGTGGAGGCAGGAGAACTTGCCGTGGGTCATGTTCGGCGATGCCGTTTGGCATTCTTTAAGTCTTCCAGGGTTGAGTGCGAGGAGAGTGGTGGTGTCGTAGCAATGGGTAGTGGGAGGTCCAGGGTTCCTGGCGCTGGCCGCGGTTGGGTCGCGGACGGGCACAGATGGGCTTGCTTTTGGCGCGCCTTTGGCGTGCTGGCAGTGCGCCCACTGCGCGCGTCCGCTGCATGACCGCGCAGCGGCTGCCATTAAGTAGGGGAGGTGGGAGGGAGGAGAGGCTGGGAGGCGGGAGTGGGGGAATTCCGGGGGGGAATTTCCGGGGGGGAATTCTGGGGGGGGAGGGGCCGCAGGGGCAGCAGCGGCGAAAGGTGAAAGGAACAGGCAGGGACGAGAAAATAAAAACAGTGGTGGAATTAGAGCAAGACACAGATGGGCACAATAACAGTGGCACAACAGGGAAAAATTAAGAAAGAAAAAAAAAAAACGGCTGAGAAAGGTTACAGTGGTTGCAGGTAGTCTGGTCCCAGTTGGAGCGGGCAGCAGGCGCAGGAGCGGGCAGCAGCCTCAAACCTCCCAAGGAGGAGGTTGGGGTCTGGAGGCAAGAGACAGCGGGGAGAGAGTGGACCTAGACCGAGGGTCTGAGGTCTTACTGTGACCTTTGAACTAAGCTTAATAGAGTAAATGAGCACCAGGGCATATTCCCAGCACAGTTTTCATTCATACATCATTATGATTTCATAAATGTTCATGTCCAAATAATGCGCAGTTTTCACAATGATCACCCAAGTTTCAAGAGAGAGACGGCGAGGAAGAGGGCAGCCCGGGGACGCCGCAGTACAGGTAAGTGTTTTTTTTTTGTTTTAATTAATGTCTAATTGATTTTTAATGGGGGGGTGGAAGCGGGGGCTGGCCAACTCCGTTCCACTGTGGAGTGTGTGGAGATTTGCCTACTCCGTAGTGGAGTGTGCGGAGTAGGCAAATCTCCGCACACTTCGCTGGCGGAGCGGAGTTCTCGTCCAGCGGCTGCACAAAAAGTAGCATATTGCTTGCACAAGAGTTAACCTGTTTACAAATATCCTGTGTTGGGCAAACTGTGTTAGGAGTGTGTTTTTATACATAACTAGACAAGTAATCTGAAAGTAATCTAAAAGTAATTACAAGCATTTTTGAACAGTTTACAAATCTATTTCTGCATTGAAAAAATAATATTCACTGTATTGCTAACAGTAACATTGTATGAGAAGTATCACTTACCTGCTACTAAGTATGCCATGGCTCCAGAAATAAAAAAAGCAATATAACAACTTTTTATACAAACAATTGGTCTGGATTCAGTCTTGGAGTGTGTGACATCATTTATTGTCTCAGTGTGTACAACAAATGCTTAACACTACTCTCCTGATAAGCATGACTGCTCGACCACACTACCACAAGAGAGTAGGTATTATCTACTTTAGCCTCTGCTATACCCCTGGGGATCCACTGGACTCTGTGCACAGTATACCTTACTTTGGTATAGTATATACAGAGCCAGCTTCCTACACACCCTCAATAGTTCCAACAGGTCTAGCAAGCCGAACATATAACTTGAACATGGAAGGGAGCCCACTAGGCATCCCAGTCAATGGCGATTCAGAGGTAGAACATTTTTAGACCCTCCTCGTGTGAAGGATTTCTTCACACCGACATCCATGTGTCGGTGTCCACAGATACGATCACCTGCAAAAGGACATGCAGTTCCCAGATTCCCCTTTGCGATGGAACGCCCTCTCTGGCAAATTCTGTATCAGGCCACTAGTCTCACTTGCACAATGGACTGGAAGGAAGACTTTCAATGCCCTAATATTCGATGAAAACACCTAAAATGCACAGAATTAAAGGTAAAGACTTCGCTTCTTTAAAAATCCCTGCCATTATCTAGAAAGTGTTTGCTGTTTTCCTCATCAGGCTCTCCTTCTCTTTGTCCCTGTGGATTTACCTGTCCATTTGAGTATTTTGGTCTCTGTAAGTCTTTCTCCATCGCCCCTTCTACATGCACTAGTTATACCCTTGCATTTTACATCACTTATACTATGTGAAATCAAAGTGTTCATAACAACACTTATCACATCTTAAATAACATAATGTGTCATTACATAGTGCATGGTAGAGTGACGAGTTATACTTAATGCAGTGTGGCAACAAGACTGTGTACGGAGGTGCGCGCAGCATATTAAATTGAAGGTTATGAGTAAATTAGAAATTTAAGTTATACCTGCTGATGCACAACTTCTAAATTTAAGTTATAACCTTAACATTTCTAATGCGTGTATAGTTTAATTTGGGTTTGTATAGAAAGAATAAATAAATGTTTTCTAACTTTAACTTAGCTTTAACAGGAAACAGGTGGGAGCACACTGCCTCACATCCCAGCATGCAGTTTGCCCCAGTGGATTATGGTAAATACAGTAGAAATGTGCCCTTACTTCAATTGTAGTCTGTAGTTTTTCACCCTAGTGGGTACAGCTAGTGCTATATATCTCTAGGCACTTGATTCTGGGTTTCGCCCTTCATCAGTAGAGAGCAGCAGGCTTTTTTCTGGGGTTGCTGGAAATGCTGCCAAATTCCTTCCAGGTCTCAGTACCATTCACTGACACACAGGCGCATCTACCAGAGCTCGTCCGCTGGCTGGCTCAAGGAAGCCTTTTTAAACAGGAAACAGGTGGGAGCTCACTGCCTTACACTCCAGCATGCAGTTTGCCCCCAATGCATTATGGTAAATGTAGTACAAATGTGCACTTACTTCAGTTGTAGTGCGTAATTGTTCACCTTATTGGGTGCAACTGGTGCTGTATATCTCTGGATACGTGTTTCTGGGTTTAGCCCTTCATCAGTAGAGAACAGCAGGCTTTTTTTCTGGGGTTGCTGGAAATGCTCCCAAAGTCCCCTCAGGCCCTCTGGTCCTGTGGTACTGTGACCTGTGAAGACTTGGCCAGCATTTCAGCAACCCCAGATGACGTTTCTTTGCTCTCTACTACTTCTGCCCTCTACTAATGAACAGCCAAACCCAGAAACACGTGTCCAGAGAGAACAGCACTACCTGCACCAACTTTGGTAAAGAACTACAGCAACTTTGAAGTAAGTGTACTGCATTCACCAGAATGCACTGGGGTCAACTGTTCTGGGATGAGAGGCAGTGTGCTCCCACCCCCTTCTATAACTTAGCTTTAACCTTTGTTTTGTTATTGAGCATAGATTACTTATTTAACATTTTATTTAACATTTCAGGGTATACATGCACTTGCTACACTAAATCGACCTTTACTGAGGATCAGTCCTCTGATGCTGAAACACACCTGTGCTTCGAGTGAAGCTTTCCTCATGTTCTGTCTATTTTTATGGTTTGTCCCTGGAATGGATTATTTGAGCTCTTAACAGTGTGCTGTTCAGATTGAAGCTTTTCCCATATTCTGTTTGCCGCTAACGTTTGTGATCAGTATGAAGTATCTGATGTCTCAATAGGTTGCACTTTAGAGAGAAGCTTTTCACACACTCTGTACACTGAAAAGGATTCTCGCCAGTATGGGTTCTCTGATGCTCCACTAGGGTGTGCTTCACACTGAAGTATTTTCCACATTCTCCACAGTGAAAGGGTTTCTCACCAGTGTGGATTCTCTGATGCACCTCTAGATTGTGCTTCCGACTGAAGCTTTTTCCACATTCTGTGCACCAATACGGTTTCTCATCAGTCTGAGTTCTCTCATGTATCAAAAGACTCATCTTTAAAGTGAAGCTATTCCCAGACTCTGTACACTGAAAGGGTTTCAGACCAGTGTGGATTCTCTGATGCACCTCTAGGTTGTACTTCTGACTGAAGCTGTTTCCACATTCTGCACAGAGGTAGGGTTTCTCACCAGTGTGGATTCTCTGATTTCTGAACAGTGTGCTTGAATGAGAGAAGCGTTTTCCACATTCTGTGCACCAATACGGTTTCTCATCAGTATGAATTCTCTCATGTATCAAAAGATTCATCTTTAAAGTGAAGCTTTTCCCACACTCTGTACACTGAAATGGTTTCTCACCAGTGTGGCTTCTCTGATGCACCACTAGGTTGTGCTTCTGACTGAAGTTTTTTCCACATTCTCCGCAGTGGTAGGGTTTCTCAGCAGTATGAATTCTCTGATGTCTAAACAGTGTGCTTGGACGGAAGAAGCATTTTCCACAGTCTGTGCACCAATACCGTTTATTATCAGTTTGAATTCTGTGATGTTTCAACAGACTACTCTTTAAAGTGAAGCTTTTCCCACACTCTGTACAATGAAAGGGTTTCTCGCCAGTATGGATTCTCTGATGTACCACTAGGTTGTGCTTCTCACTGAAGTTTTTTCCACATTCTCTGCAGTTGAAGGGTTTCTCTCCAGTATGGATTCTCTGATGTACCACTAGGTTGTGCTTCTCACTGAAGTTTTTTCCACATTCTCCGCAGTTGAAGGGTTTCTCTCCTGTATGGATTCTCTGATGCACCACTAGGCTGTGCTTTTGACTGAAGATTTTTCCACATTCTGTACACTGATAGGGTTTCTCACTGGGATCGATGATCTGATGCTTCACCAGCATGGACATATTGATTAAGCTTTTTCCACCTTCTGTACAATGGTAGGGTTTCTCACTAGTATAGGTTAACTGATGTCTCAACAGTGTGCTCTTTAGACTGAAGCCTTTTCCACTGTCTGTACAATCATACAGTTTCTCACCAGTGTAGACTCTATGATATTCCAAAAGGGTTGTTTTTGAACAGAAGCTTTTCTCACATTCTGTACAATGATAAGGTTTCTCACCAGTATGGAGTCTTTGACTCGGTGAAGTTTTTCTCACATTCTGTACACTGGTGTGACCTATCCTCAGATTTAACTATTTCATGCTTGACCAGCAATGATCTCTCAGTGTAACTTTTCAGATATTCTGTATACTGGTAGAGCTTCTCCCGTGAAAGCATTCTCTGATAATTCAACAGAAAGTTCTGCGAGTCAAGCTTTACTCGCACGCCTTACACTGGTATTGTGTCTCTTGAGGATATTCTGATGTTTGAACTGATATTACACTAGAATGGGAAAAATAAGACATTTGTACACTTGTGCAGATCTGTCTCGTTATGGTTCTTCTAATGCAAGTACAGATGTGAGCTCTGAGTGAAGCTTTTCTCAGGCTCTGTACACTAATGTGGTTTCTCATCAGAACTGAACATCTATGATACATATAGAAAAACATTAGCAAAACGTTTTCACTTTATGTAATGATACAGGTTTTCCCTGGTTCGGATCTTCAAAGTGTCCATAATTTCTGTATGAAGCTTTATCTCACACTAGGTCAGTGTTTCTCCCAGGAATAAACTGCACAATGTGTATACAGGGCCGGGCTTCCAGTGGACGTTTGCTCAGACTCTGCACATAGATACAATTCTTCTTCTTGTGATGCAGCGCAGGACTTTTCTGGTACTGGGGTGCTGCAGGTCCGTTCATCAGGTCCTTTTGATTCTGTGAATGAGAAACACATTTTTATACCTTTGCAAATGAAAGGAAGTAGCTGGTTTCAGTCAAGTGGCTATAAAACGGAGAAGCTGGATCAGAAAGAGTGATTTTGAGTGGAGAGGCACAGAAGAAGGAAGGAATTGGTGGCTGCCTTAGAGACATTAACCTCTGAAGTCACAGAGAATGAATGTACAGCACAGTTTCTTGATTTTAATTAGGGAACTAGTTCGTCCAGTGCACTGTCGCCAATTATAAATCCTAATCACAACAGCCCAGTTTTGAGATACGGCCTCAGTCTCTGTATGTCTTACTCTACCCGCCTCAGTCTCTCGTCGATTCTTTCCCTCCGTCGGCTTTTCTGTTATTATTATCTCTCTTTGTGTCTCGGTCTCTATTGTGACAATGATCTCAGTGACTACTCCTCTTGTTGCCAGACAAGTACTATAGAGAATCAGGGATGTCTTCTGGTGCCAAGTGACAAGAGAAGACAAAAGACAGAAGTAATTATAGTGTCCCACAGCTTATTCTTATCTTTCAGTTTGTGAGAATTAGGACGCCGATAAACATCTGTTTAATTCTTTTTCTGAAGCAGGTCTACCACTATTAAAATTGAAAGAAAACAACCGAAATTTTGCATCTCGTGCGACTTGTGAGGTCTATAACAAGTGCTCCTCAGAGCCCTCTGCAGCCTCGAGTGCCCCTTTGAGCTTCTTGCAGTCTCAGTGCACCTCTAAGCTCCCTGCAGCTGTTGTGAGGCCTTCTTAGGCCCACTGTGGTCCTCCACTTTAGTTCACATTTTTCACGTTTTAGGCTGGAAATGTTTTAGCAATATTTTTTTACGTGTTCTGCACTTACATGATATTAGTCTAAGAATACACTGTACACGTGCTTGTTTTTAGAAAGCTTTTCTCTCTACGTAATCTGTACATTCTGTTCAAGGCTAGGAACATGGGGCAAGATATCCTAGTGCTTGTGCTGCCCATTCGGAAACAGCTTCTTGATCAAGGCGTGTCTACGCCAAAATGCATTGGGTTGCTCGGCAGCATGGTGTATTAAATTTCATGACTAAAAACAACTTGGGATGATTGCATTTTTGAGGCGAGTGCGCGTCCCGTACACAATCAAGTGTCCTGATGTGGATGTAATAATAGAGGCTTCCTCAACCCTTGGCTTGCACCGGTGCTGCCAGGATCCCGGCTACGTGAGGACTCAGTGAAGAAGATGGTGATATATATAAATATAAATATACTCCTTCACGGCGTTCGACTTTCAAGACACCAAACGCAGTGGCACAGATTGGAACACCAGCATCCGTGGGGTACTAATTCGATTTTTTTTAATTTCCTTTTCATTTCTTATGTGCGAACTGCAAGATGTTCATAAAAGTACTAAATAAATACAGATAAGGCGACTGACGCATTTCGGCTGACGCCTTCTATAAATATATATTTTTAATATATTTATCGTTTCATCTGCCTAATTGTCGCAGCTCATTCTATCCATGCAAGACTATGATTGCATCAATCAATGTATTGAAAACTTAACCCACATCTTTCTTGTGTTTATCCTGGTCATGCGTGAGTAAAACAACGAAAGGGTAAGATCTGTTTCCACGATTCCCTCGGGGATCACTGTGTCATGTTCAGGTTGCCAAAATCACTTTCTACGCCATTAAGGTTAGGGTGATGCACAGTGAGCTAACCAGGAATTGGGCGGACAGTCATTTGTGGTGTAGATGGACTCTATCCCTGCAGTCTGAAGTTCTGATGTCCTAGTATGCAGTTCTATTCTTCCAGAATGAACCATATAAGACAGCCTCGGTGCCCCTTCGATCCCCCTGCAGCCTCAGTGCTCCTCTAAGCTCCCTGCAGCCTCAGTGCTCCTCTGAGCTCCCTGTAGCCTCAGTGCTCCTCTGTGCTCCCTGCAGCCTCAGTAATCATCTGAGCTCCTGCAGCCGCAGTGCTCCTCCGAGCTCCCTGCAGCCTCAGTGCTCCTCAGCTCCCTGCAGCCTTAGTGCTACTGTGAGCTCCCTGCAGCCTCAGTGCTCCTCTGAGCTCCCTGTAGCCTCAGTGCTCCTCTGAGCTCCCTGCAGCCTCATTGCTACTCTGAGCTCCCTGCAGCCTCAGCGCTCCTCTGAGTCGCCTGCAGCCTCAGCGCTCCTCTGAGCCCCCTGCAGCCACAGCGCTCCTCTGAGCCCCCTGCAGCCCCAGCGCTCCTCTGAGCTCCTGCAGCCTCAGTGCTCCTCTGAGCTTCCTGCAGCCTCAGCGCTCCTCTGAGCTTCCTGCAGGCTCAGTGATCCTCTGATCCCCAGCAGCCTCAGTGCTCCTCTGATCCCCCTGCAGCCTCAGTGCTCCTCTGACCCCCTGCAAGCCTCAGTGCTCCTCTGACCCCCTGCAAGCCTCAGTGCTCCTCTGAGCTCCTGCAGCCTCAGTGCTCCTCTAAGCTCCCTGCAACCTCAGTGCTCTTATGACCCCCCTACAGCCTCAGTGCTTCTCTCAGCTTCCTACAGCCTCAGTGCTTCTCTCAGCTCCTTGGAGCCTCAGTGCTCCTCCGGGCTCCCTGCAGCCTTATGCTTCACTGAGCTCCCTGCAGCCTCAGTGCTCATATGACCAGCCTGCAGACTCAGTGCTCCTGTGAGCTTCCTGAAGATTCATTGCTCCTCCTCTGAGCTCCCTGCAGCCTCAGTGCTCCTCTGAGCTCCCTGCAGCCTCAGTGCTCCTCTGAGCTCCCCTGCAGCCTCAGTGCTCCTCTGAGCTCCCTGCATCTACAGTGCTCTTATGACCTCCCTGCAACCTCAGTGCCCTTATGACCCCCATGCAGCCTCAGTGCTCCAATGACCGCCCTGCAGCCTCAGTGCTAGTGTGAGCTTCCTGCAGCCTCAGTGCTTCTGTGAACTTCCTGCAGCCTCACTACTCCTCTGTGCTCCGTGCAGCCTCAGTGCTCCAATGACCACCCTGCAGCCTCAGTGCTCCAATAACCGCCCTGCAGGGTCAGTGCTCCAATGACAGCCCTGCAGCCTCAGTGCTCGAATAACAGCCCTGCAGCGTCAGTGCTCGTGTGAGCTCCTTGCAGCCTCAGGGCTCCTGTGAGCTCCCTGCAGCCTCAGTGCTCCTGTGAGCTCCCTGCAGCCTCAGCGCTCCTGTGAGCTTCCTGCAGACTCTAAGGAGCACTGAGGCTGCAGCGAGCTCAGAGGAGCACTGAGACTGTGAAAAGAAATTACCCTTAAAATAATTCCAGCATGACTTGCATGGCAAGGTTTGCATTATATCTATTTGTCTGAAGATATTGAAACAAAAAAGCATCTTTAACAAGGATTTCATTACAGTATGGGACAACAATAAAAATAAATATTTAGGCAGACAAGTAACAATTGTGTTTAAGTATGAATCAACCATGTGAAAACTTAAAAGACCAGAAGGAGAAGTGTTCTGTTTGAGAGTTGCAAGTGTCGCCGCAGTAAGATGACAGGTCCACACCCCATCAGTTAAAATGTACTTAAAAAGCCAGAAAAGAACCACTAACTTACTCTGACCAATTCCCTTCCCTGCCCTCCACTTCAAAGCCCTTCATCATGACCACATGCAAAGGCACCAAAGTTATACAGCGCGGGTGTTGTTGCATTCCTGATGCAGCACAAACTAGGCTAAAGCTCGCAGTCTTCTTAGAACATACGGCAACGTCTTCTCCCCAACATTGGAACATTGACGCTCCCTCAACACCGCTGACACTGTCATCATTCCTCTTGTTCCATCCCAATCCACTCCACTTCATCATTGGGGCTGTGCCACTATCACACAACCACTGACCTGCGCAATCTCATGAGCCTGTGCTGCTATCACACAACCGCTGACCTGAGCAATCTCATGAGCCTGCACCGCTATCACACAACCGCTGACCTGCGCAATCTCATGAGCATGTGTCGCTATCACACAACCGCTGACCTGAGCAATCTCCTGAGCCTGTGCCGCTATCACACAACCACTGACCTGCGCAATCTCATGAGCCTGTGCCGCTATCACACAACCACTGACCTGCACAATCTCATGAGCCTGTGTCGCTATCACACAACCGCTGACCTGAGCAATCTCATGAGCCTGTGCCGCTCTCTTTCTGGGTCCCGGGTGTCTCCTCGGTCAGGGTCAACAGGAGGAAGAAAGAAAAATACCTCCACTTTCGAATGGGCATTCTACCAGTACTGTCGCATCTTCCCCCCTGGAAACGACTACCGGGCCAGACAACTTGTCGTTTATGCGACGAAGCCAACGAAAGTGTATTGCATCTTCTGTGTATTTGCAGAGAACTACAAGTCGAAAGACGTCAGCTACTGAAGCCTTCTTTTTTAAGTAAGAGAATAAGAACCTGCAGACAAGCAGTGATGGCATGCATCGGAGGAGGAGACGGTCAGTTAGCATGCTGTTTTGTGCAGTTTATGGAAGCGGCAGGGAAGAAACTCTGTCGCCCTTGACCGGCATGCTTTATCACTGCAGCAAAAAGTCCTCTTTTAAGGGCGGACCCTCATAAGGGATTCATCTGGTAATTCGTTTTTGCACTGAAAGGTTGTAACCCTTTACTACTGTACTGCATTATACGACAACTATGGACAATAGCCAGTATAATGTACAGAAGTTTTACGAGAAGTCGTTTTTATGAATTTTACCAAAGGTTTGAATAATAATTTTTTGATAAATGTTTCATCGCAGCTAATACTAGGAATGGGAGTTTATGAAATGTTATTTTTAATCTGTTTAAATTGAGAACCTTGCTGTTACAATTCTCTTTTATGGATTTGTACAGGTTTTAATTAACCAGACAATAAATTATTTACTTACTTACTTACTTGCCAAGCATTACAGACACCCCCTGGTGAACATGGCCGGACTGTGCAGAAAGGGCAGTGAAATACATCCCTTCTGGGCTCTGCCATCTCACAGCATCCTGCCAGATAATGCAGGAGTGCTGTCTCAAAACCACTGCTGGGGAGTGAGAGTGCTGCAGGGTACGGGGTCAGACCCTAAAGCGGTGGGTGCTTCCTGACAGGGACCTCTTAAGGATTCTGGGGGCCCTGGACCAAACGGATTTTGGGGGCCCTCGTTCAGAACAGCTTTGAATTTAAGATCCAGTTTCAACTCTGTGATACCCTCTTTGGCCAGGTCACTGACAGTGCACAGGCACCCTGGTACAAACTCTAAATGTGTTTACATCTAATATTCATGGACAGTGACGTGTGTTTTGAGTGTTGTAACACAGCAACAGTTCACTAATATTACTGCAGATAATCTCCGTGACACCCCTCCCATTTCTCATATTTGAGGTCCTGTTTTGATCTAAAAGAAACTTTTTTAATTAATATTTGTCAGAAAAATGTCTGTAGTCGACTTTCACACACTATCCACATTAAAAATAAATTAAATGAAAACGCTATTTACAACAATCTGTTTAAGAATTTTTCAAGGTCATCATGGCAAGACTCTCTCAGGGGGCCCCCTGACAGGCTGGGGCTCCGGGCCAGAGCCTACTTTGCCCATGCCTTAAAACGTCTCTGCTTCATGAGCTCCTTCTTAGTACAGCCTATACAATATATCCTTTTAGGCAATAAATGGGATACAGCGCTGTAACGCACCATTTGTCCCCATTTACGCAATGTCTTGGCGGCTCCCTCCAGATAATCCTCCAAGGGTTTAGGCTAACTCCCTAAAAGCCCTCCGGCGGAACCCCCACCTCGCCAGCCATTCCTGCAACCAGGACAATGCCCCTCACACCATATACAGACACGCTGGGTCACACTAACCTTTAATTGCACGGGGGCGAGGTCACACAAGATGGCCGACAGGATTCGTTCCTGAGCGGCTCCGCGACTGCCCCACCTCATCCGGCACAATCCTGTGTTATGCCGCATCCCCGATGGCTTGGAGACTGAGGGTTTGTCTCCTGGTCCCGGCCGTTTGCTGGTGGGCCCAGTACGGGCCACCGGTGCTGCTCCGGAGGCGAGGTTTTAGTTGGGAGCTGGCGGGCCTTGCGGCGGTGAGTGGAGGCCAGGCGGGCTGCTGGAGATATCACGGCAGAGGAAGGCCTGGTTCCTCGGTCCCGGCGGCTCCATGACTGCCTTCCGCTTGGGGCAAGAGTAGTCCAGCCGGTGGACCACACCCGGGGTCAGGCCTTTCGCCCTCCCTTTTCCCTCATCACTGCTGACTGCCATGATGCTTCGCTGCAGAGGGTCCGCAACATGCGGTGCGGCAACTCCCATATTTGTTCATTCCAGCTCCCTGGGTAGACGTGTTGAGCCGACCTGCTGTTGAATCCTCCCTTGGGTCCCCGTGCCCTGATTGCTGAGCTGGGGCCCTGGTCTTGGATGTGGGCTGGGCTGCGCTTTCTGTGATGGGAGAGACGCGGATGTGAGGCGGACATTGAACCCAAGGTATTTACCTCTACAGAGAGTTGGTGCAGCTTGTGGGGAGCCACGCTAGGAGGGCACTGCTAATTGTAGGGACTGTGGGACCTTTGGATCCCCCTCAGCCTCCTCTTTGGTTAGGGACTACTGTCGCCTGCATCTTGTTGCTGGACACGGGAAGAGTGATCCTGCCCGCTACTGAGCAGCTGCTGCTGTTATCTTGAGTACTCCCAGCCTTGCCAATACTTACCCCTGGGGGCCCCTCTTTGGACAGTGCCCCTGCCTGATTTTGGATGGCGGTGTATGTACCTGTCTGGTGGTTATGATCCAGAGGGGTCCCTTGGTGGGTGCGGACTCTGGCACGAATTGGTGCTGCCTTGGCCACAGAGTGGAGGATAACTGACGGGATGCCTGCCCGGGAGTGAGGTCTGCCAGGCAGTTAGGTGGGGAGAAATAGGCATCCGGGGTCCCCTCAGGGGAATATGATGGAGCATTATACCACACTGACACTTTTCACACAGCAACAAACATGCCAGGGCGGGGGCCGTGGAGATCTGTCGCAGGAGTCATCTGAGGGGGGCCCTCGTGTGGAGATTTAGCCATTATTCAGGTCTCCCATGTGGCACTAGAGGGCAAAATTGAGATAGTGGCTCTTGAGGTCAGCCTCCATCATGCAGGTCTAAGGAAGGTATCGGACAAGGTCCAAGTCGCGGAGAGGTCCATTGTGGAATTACAATTTGAGGTTGCCTCCCTCAGGAAACAGATGGCCACTGTCACCTCAGAGACTGCTAGTTGGAGGTCAGGTCAAGGGATACGGAGGGGAGGTCCCTGGGCAACAATGTTCACCTGCTGGGGTTCCCTGAGTGGGCAGAGGGATCGTAGATATTAAGTTTCGTGGAGCGCTGGATCAAGAACACTTTGTGGCCCTTCGGACTATCATCCTTTTTCGCCGTTGAAAGGGCACTGCCAAGGGCCATCATAGCGTGTATCTTTAATTATAAGAATAGAGTCTGTATCCTGCATGCTGCCCAGGAAACTGATAACACCTGCTTTGAGACCCATAAGAGATCTATTTACCCTGATTATATTCATAAGGTACCGGTCAATCGAAGTTTTTTGGAGGTCAAGGGCAAGCTGTGGTCCCCGAGTCTCTGCTATATGCAGTTCTTCCCGGCATGCTTGCGAGTGATGGTGGGGGGGCAGGTCACATTTCTTTGACTCACTGGAGGATGTGTGGAGATGGCTGTAGGTGTCGGACAAGGTCCTTAGAGACAGGGTGGGCTCATGGAGGTCAGGTGCCCGTTCAGATAGGGGGGTTGCGCAGCCCAAACTGGAGATCACCAGCGGGGTCCACAGATGGCGGTTCTCGGAGCTCTGAGGACCAGGGTCCTAGATGAATTGTGATGCAGGAAGATGGACCTATGGCATTGGCCCCCTGAAACGGAGCATCCGGGCTAGATGGGGCCAAGTCGGTTGCTGTGGTGGCTACAAAGTCGACGTATCCTGTTGTATGAGGGGGAACCTGTCTTTGTATCTCATGTTACTCCTTCCCCCATTGGCTCCCCTGTGCCAAACCTTTTCTTTTCTCTTACGGGGGGAGGGACGATTGGGCTGGGGGGGAGAGGATACAGTTTTGTTTGATTGTCATTGGTCAACATTGTTGACCCTGTCTGTCGGTGTATTGTGGACGTGACAATGTGAATTGTGTGGGGTGGTGTGGGGCCTTCTCCACGTTTCGTGGTAGGCCATGGTTGTGGGAGGGGGGTTTAGGCTGCTTGCCTGGTGACCCTCTGAACGGGGTTCTGACAGCACTTGTAATATGGCAGTTGGGATATCCGATCATATTTTGATGTCATATCCTGTTTTGGCCAAACACTAAATAAGTCAATTGGAACTGCCCGACTACAAAATACAATTACTAATAACCACTGGTGCCGGCTCCTGTACCCAGATCCCTCGTGTGCCTCCACCTTCCGTTTATCTCAGGGTAAGGTATTTGTGGTCGGTTTCAGGCACACGTCCAGTGGCACTTCTCTCATGCAGAGTTGGTGCGCTCAGTTCTGCAGCCTTAGTCCCAGTGTTATCCTTCTCCTCAGTATGAGTCACCTTTCCAGTCACAGTTGGGGCCACAGTCAGGTCTCCTTCTTCTTCTCCAAGAGGAAAATGCGCTGGCTGCAAGTGCGTTGGCACTCTGTCCTCCGACCCATGGACAGTAGACGTGGGGATTGCAGGCAGGCTCCAGTGTCACTGACTGTGGCACAGGCCCTCTTCCAAGCGCAGGGTGAGTCAGCGGGGTCTGAGGTCTTAGGACGAATGCTGCTTTCAAGCAGAATCAGTAGAGCTCCAAGCCACACACAAATGTTGGGTCAACGGCTTGGGCCATTCAAGTCTAGTCAGTCAGTGCAGGAATGCAGTCTGCTCTGGCCACACTTCTGATTTCCAGAGGCTTAGTCCGCTTTGAGGTACAACACGTCACAATCTTCTCGGGTACACTTTGGGTCAGTGCCATGAGCTATCCATATTCAGGGTCACAACATTACAGTCCACTCATGAACTCTTCAGGACTGTGCCACGTGTTAGCTGCTTCGGCGAGAGAGACAACACTCTGGTCCTGGAGCCTGCCAGTCACTCTCCGGAGAGTCCCAGGCAGATGGACCCTCAGCTCCAGGGTCAGCTGCTTGTGTTCACCCCGACAGTCAGCTCCTTTTGCATGGTCGGCTCACTCCTCACCCCTTCTTCTCATGCTGGCCAGTCTCAGATGAGTCCCAGGCAGATGGACCCTCAGCTCCAGGGTCAGCTGCTTCTGTTCACCCTGATAGTCAGCTCCTCTTGCATTGTTGGCTCACTCCTCACCCCTTCTCTTCACACTGGTCAGTCTCGGACAGCTGCTTGTGTTCACCCCGACAGTCAGCTTCTCTTGCATGCTTGGCTCACTCCTCACCCCTTCTTCTCATGCTGGCCAGTCTCGGACCCTCAGCTGCAGGGTCGGCTGCGTGTGTTCACCCCGACAGTCAGCTCCTCTTGCATGCTTAGCTCACTCCTCACCCCTTCTTCTTACGCTGGCCAGTCTCAGACCCTCAGCTGCTCGGTCAGCTGCTTATGTTCACCCTGATAGTCAACTCCTCTTGCATGATCGGCTCACTCCTCACCCCTTCTTCTCACACTGGTCAGTCTCGGATGAGCCTCAGGCAGATGGACCCTCAGTTCCAGGGTCAGCTGCTTCTGTTCACTCTGACAGTCAGCTTCTCTTGCATGGTCGCCTCACTCCTCACCCATTATTCTCACGCTGGCTAGCCTCGGACCCTCAGGTCCAGGGTCAGCTGCTTCTGTTCATCCTGATAGTCAGCTCCTCTTGCATGGTTGGCTCACTCCTCACCCCTTCTTCTCACACTGGCCAGTTTCCTGCAGGAGGGGAACAGCTCTTCCTTCCAGGTCAGACTCCAGAAGATGTCCCCTCACCTCTGTGAAGCTGTCTGTCCGCAAACACCAACCCTGGTTGCACAGCAGTCCTCTGGGTACTCCACGGAGCACCCCTTACCTTAGAGAACTTAAAACAGGAAGAACAAGTGAGTCAACAGCTCCCCCTTCTATAAGGTTACAGCAGGGGAAGTGTATTCTCCGCACTCTCAGAATCTGTTTGGGTTGGTTCTTCTATCATGTGACTTTTCTAGGATGTTTTTGACACAGCCTTTATATAGAGAAATTGTGAGGCAGACCAAAACCAATCCAGGTACGATCTTCTACAACCCCATAGAGACTCATCCCTTTGTAAAATGGAGTCCTGTCTATTTAAACAGGACATTGATACATGCACAGAGGAGAACCAATGGCGGTCATCGGGAGGAGGAGAAAAAGGCCCCGTCAGCAGTAAGCAGGCACACATGTACGGAAGCAGGAGACCAGAAAAAGGAAGATGCCTGTTTTGCCCAGAGGAGGATCTCGGGATTGCGGAAGTCGGAGAAGACAACGTAAATCTGATCAACGCCACTGATTCAGAAGCTGACATGGAGAAGTGGATTGAAGACTAGTGACTACCCCCAGAGGACACTGAGAGGCCCGCCACAACTCAGAGTTGCAGCATAGCGGGTGAGTCGGAATAAGCGGGGGTTGGATGAGCTTTGAGGGGAGGAGGGAGAGGCATCTCACGGGATGGGCATTGTGGGTGTAACACAGAAAGACTTCACTATTGAGCCGTGCATCACAAAGACATCTTCACTGTGTCTCCCTTTAATTCACTTTCCTTTTTTGTTTTGCACGATAAACAAAAGCCCCTCGTGTAGAATATCTGTGACAAAAGAACAGACCGGCCTCTGATTTCATTGCATAAAAAGAACGGAGAGCAGAAGACATCTAAAGGGTATATGCTACCTCCTTTGCAATGTTTGTTTTCTTTTTTTTATTTCTTTACATTACTTCCACAAACTGGCTTTCTTGTCTATAAAACCCAGGACAAGGAACATGTGTTTTATTTTTGGAGAAGTACTCCCTGTATATAAGGATACTCTTCAGAGTGGCTGAAAAGACCAACTCTTATGTCTAGTGATTATTTTTACACCACCCAAGGGTGAGGTGACAGGTAACCTAAATAAACCAAGAAAAGTATTATTATACTTACCACTACTGTTTCTCTTTTCTCCAAGACTCCGGGCGCCATACAATCTCTCAACGGTACCTGAAAGGAAAAGGAGAGAGTCAGGAATGACAACACCAAACCCTGTTTACAACTGTAGCTCTGGAAAAACATTCTCATCATCAGTTTCTTTAAAAATTGGATTCTTTAATAAATCATCACTGAGAATAAACAGCCGCCTCCTTGTCTATACATCCGCCCAACCCTCTTAAAGTAATGCTCCTCACAGCGGGGCCCTCTCCAGTCTAGAGCACCCACAACAGGGGCACAAAGGTGTGTGAGCCTCTGTAACTAGCTCTCAGCAGCCACACGTAACAGTGATCAGGAAGAGAGGCACAAAGCTGGCCTCTCCTAAAGGACCTGACACACTTTGGACAACAGAAACAGCCGCCCCACCCTTCACCCCCCAACATCTACCAAGTGCCAGTGCTCAGGAAGTCTAGTCAGCAGCTCCTTGCAGAAAAAGGACCTAAATTAATTTCAAAAAGGATCCCTGCCTCCTTTTCTTCTCTATGTTGCCTAGGTCTCCTCCCTCCAGCTTCAGGAATTTCACTGATACAGCTAAAATTTCTGGGAAAACTTGTGCACATGAGCAGACCAGCAGACTCCAAACTGGAACGCACAGGGATCTATTACTCTGGTTCATTCCTACACACCATGTAGGTACCATGCAGGCCACACACATACACGCACCCAATCATGTATTAGATGTTAGCACTGGGTTAGCGTGTTGTAGCTGGACTTTACACAAGTGTGCTGGCAGGCTTCACCTCCTGTGACACATATAAAAAGGTCTGGTCACAACTAGTGATTCTCAAAACACGGTACGCTACCACCACAGCCCTACATGCTAAGTACATGACAGGGACAGTAGTCCACTGTCAAACAATGACTTTGTGTGTCCCTCCAGGCCCAGGGCAGTGTGACCATTACTCATGTCAATGGCAAGCCTAGGCCTTCGGACGCACAATAGATTACCATGAGACTGGAGTCAAAATAAAAAAAACAAGATATTAGATCCTCATAGTTGGCCATTCCAGGCTGGGGATCATGATTGTATAACATGCAGGGGACATTCCCATCCTAAAAGGTTCTCACCATTAGCTGTATCTGTCCTCGTACAAACACAGCCAGTGAGCGAACTTGTCAGCGGGTGAAAGCAGGATGCAGATATGTGGACAGTGAGCATAGGATAGGTGCAGAGGGTGAAAGAAACTTGCTAGAATGTGTGTAAGGCGCAGAAAATATGTGCAGGGGAGAAAGCAGGGTTCCAGAATGTGGGTAGAAAGAAGAGGATTGGTGTGGAGAATTACTACAGGCTGCAAATATGTGAATAGAGTGAAGAGGAAAGGTGCAGGAGGTAAAAGCAAGGTACATGTACACAGCGCAGGACAGGGTCAGAGGCTGAAAGCAGTGTGCAGGTATGTAGGCTAGGAGCAAAGGAGAGATACATGTGGTGAAAGCAAGATGCAATAAATCAATCAATCAGGAAATTGTGAGGCGCACTACTCACCCGCGAGGGTCTCAAGGTGCTAGGGGGGAGGGAGGGCTCTTGCAGCTTCGTCTCATCCGAAGAGCCGGTTCTTGAGGCTCTTCCTGAAAGCTTGCAGTGTGGGGGTTTGTCTGATGCTGAGTGGGAGTTCGTTATCTTGGCTGCGATGTAGGAGAAGGATCGCCCCCCCCCCCGTTCTGGCTCTGTGGATGCGTGGGATTTTGGCTAGGGCATCGGCGGATCGGAGGCTTCTCTTAGGTGCGTAGAAGGAGATTCTTTCGTTGAGGTATTGGGGTCCGATGTTGTGGAGGGATTTGTAGGTGTGAGTGAGGAGCTTGAAGGTCACTCTCTTTTTGATGGGGAGCCAGTGGAGTTCTCGTAGGTGTTGGGTGATGTGGTGTTGTCCAGGGATGCCGAGGACAAGTCTGGCTGCGGCGTTCTGGATTGTCTGGAGTTTGAGGAGTAGAGATTTGTTTATTCCGGCGTAGAGGGCGTTCCCGTAGTCCAGTCTGCTGGTTATGAGTGCGTGGCTGACGATCCTTCTGGATTCAGGGGGGATCCACTTGAGAACTAACTAATTGAAAATAAAGACTCATTTGAAAAATCAAACATTCACTCCTTGGACTTCATCACCTGCGCACCCCGACCCCTCAATGGTAAAAACAGTATAGGTGTGTGCACGGGGGGGGAGCACAGGATAGGTGGAAGAGTGAAAGGATGGTGTGCAGGTATGTTGGGAAGGATCAGAGCAGAGATGCAGTGGGTGGAAGCAGTACAGGTATGTGGACAGGGAGTAGAGAATAGGAGCAGAGGGGAGGTATTAGGCCCACTCACCTGAACTCCAGGGATTCAGTAGGAGCAACGCTATTCCGCCCCAACCCTTGTACACCGGGTCCAGTGTCGCCCCCCCAAACACAACTCCACAGAGATGTGGCAGGCTGGTAATGAGTGAAAGAGCGAAGAAGACACTGATGCTTCATCATGTTCTGTCTTCACACTTGTGCTGTCTTCTGGGGTTGCTGTTGTGCTGTCCCTATCTAGTTTCCTTCAATGATGCATGACTAAGGCTTTCAGTGACCTTTAAAGGAAGCACACATTACAATTATTCCAGTTCCCAAAACAGTTACATTAACAGAGCTTTCAGACAATGTTATTAGTTTCTATTTCCTTTCCTTCTGACTCATCAAACTTTCCTTTACAAGAACCTTGGTTTACTCACAACCTTCAGTCAGTTATGTTAAATGGGGTTTTATATCAAAATGCTGAGTTCCTGTTCTTTCTTGAGTATCACCTCTGCTCTCAAGGCCGTGAAAAAAACTTGTGCTCCTTCTGTAAACATAGCCGGTTTTAATATGCACATTCTGACATGTTGTCTTCTTGAGGGAAAGTCTCTCCTTTTCTTTCTAAAAATGCTCTGTCTCCTCACTAATATGTTTGAAACATATTCTCAAATCACTTTAATTCTCGGAACTAACCTTTGCTAATCCTTACCTTGAGCGAAAGCTTTATCTGCAGCTTCCTAATGTTTTTTCTCTTCTTTTTTTTTAGGTTTCTAAACCCAAGAGGAACCAGGGAAGCTTCAGGAGCCACCTTGAATGTGGTGATAACTCTGGGGTTACTACATTCTTGGATATTATTACTCCCCTTGGCCTGAATCAATTAGTTCAAGGCCCGACACATAAGGCAGGACACACATTAGATGGTGTTTGTTCTAATTTTCCCTCTATTCATGTAGAGGCATCTATCCCTCAGACGTGGTCAGACCACTTCTTCATCCCCCTGGTTATCCCAATATTTAAAGGGCCACAATCAACTAAGAATAGCCCTATAGGCGTACCAAAACGGAAATGGCATTTATTAGCCACTAATCCTATCATGCCCAAAACTGCCCAAGAGAAAATTCCGATACTGACTGGAGAGCCAGTGGAAGACTCCCATCGGTTTAACACCTGGATGGGGGCCGTATGTGATGACTTAATGCCTCTAAAACATTCTACTAGAAGGGGCAAATTAAAATCACGTAATGATCCTTGGTTTACTAAAGAGTTAGCGGAGCTCCACCTACACAGTAAACAACTAGAACGTAGATGGAGAAGGGGCTAAGAGGTAGCACATCTTCAGACATTTAAATCATTTAGGAAGCAATACCATACAGCCATTAAACTCGCAAAAAAAAATATTTTGGGAATAAAATAGCTCTGGCAAAGCAAAACCAAAAAGAAATATTCGCTATTGTGAATTCTTTTATGGATCCTAAAGCCCTACACTCAGAGGTCCCTCCCTCTCAATCTCTTTGTAATGACATCGCAACATTCTTTGAGGAAAAAATCATCAATATCCAAAAAGATTTTGAAATATTAAGAACAGAAGAAGTGGGGAATGAGTTGGGTCTAGATCACATACAGGATAGACCCTTATTTCACACCTTTCAAGCAGTCACTCTATCCCAGACATATGAAGCTATCTTAGCATGTAAATCAGGTTCCCCACGTGATGCTTGTCCTCCAATAATATTGCATCACATTTTGGATATAGTGAATCCCGTGATTAATAGGATTGTGAACTCCTCGCTGTCTTCTGGCATAGTGCCTGATGCGTGGAAATTCGCAATAGTGAAGCCCCTAAAGAAAAAACAACATATCGATTCTGCCAATCTCTCCAACTATAGGCCCATATCCTTACTACCAATTTTGGGTAAAGTTACTGAAAAAATGGTCTTCAAGGAACTTTCTAATTTTGTGGAGTCAGCCCAGATCCTCCATCCTAGACAATCGGGCTTCCGCCCGAAATACTCCACAGAATCAGCAATACTGGAGATATCTGATACTCTGAAATTCATTACTGACAATGGCAGAAAGGCAGTGTTGATCCTTTTAGATCTGTCCGCTGACTTTGATACTATATCTCATGACATCCTCTTGGCCAGATTAAAATCCTGCGGCATTTCCAACACAGCTCTGGCCTGGATCACATCCTTCCTATCCAATCGGAAGCAAGTAGTTTCCCTGGGCACCTTTCTTTCCTCAGAACGGACCACCAAAACAGGAGTCCCCCAGGGGGCCTCACTTAGTCCACTCTTGTTTAACGTATACATGGCCCCACTTATCTCCCTCATTTCGACTTACGGGATAGAGACAACATCCTATGCGGATGATACGCAGCTGATTTTGTCCCTTGAGAAAAACTCCACAGAGGCTGATGAAAATTTTAAATCTTGTCTTACAGCGGTCATCACTTGGATGAAAAACAACCATCTCCGTTGTAATACGGACAAGACAGAAATCCTGTTGATCGGGAAAGACAATCCCTTTCATCCGAAGGATTGGTGGCCGGAAGAGGCAGCAGCTCCTCCTGCCACAGTGGAGGTGGCCAAGAATTTAGGGGTCTGGTTTGACTCTTCTCTCTCCTTTAAACATCACACCCTTAAGGTGGTGGGTTCCTGCTTTGGAATGATTAAAACCATGAAAAAATTCTTTGAGTTGATTCCACTGGCTGCAAGGAAAACGGTAGCTGTGGCGTTATTACTCCCAAGACTTGACTATTGTAACAGCCTGTTAGCAGGGGTCAATAAATCCATCTTGAAGAGACTACAGGTAGTGCAACATGCAGCGGCCAGACTTGTTTTGAAACTTCCACGCAGGTCATCAGCATCAGAAGCACTGAAAACCCTTCATTGGCTTCCGCTGCATAAGAGGATTCTA
>CAWUFW010028177.1:0-23058 GCA_963921515.1 Calotriton arnoldi | reverse complement strand
CCCGGCTATTTCAGGCCGGTCACAGCACGGACGCGCGCAACGGGTGCACCGCTGGCGTGTCAAAGGCAAGCCCGTCTGTCCCCGTCCACGCCTGGACGTCGCCAGGCGCCAGGCACTCTGCTCATCTGGACCCCCACAGACAGGTCTACTCTTCCAAGGAGCTTTGCTCATTGAGAGCCGCAATTAATTCCTGTTTTAATCAGGTTTAGGTCCCAGCTAATCGCACGTTCTGCTGTGAACAGCGTGAATACAAAATCAGAACTGATGGCCATGTTGCAAAGCCCTCCGTCCATACTTTTATATTCCTTAATCTGAACTGCCGCTCTTTAGTAAAGCACCACGCTGATGCGTTTGACCTGATCCAGGAGGAGGGACCCAATGTTTTTTTTTCTCACAGAGACCTGGCTTACCTCTGATATGGTGGCTGAGCCATCACCTCAGAGATATTCTATAAAGAAACTAAATAGAGAGGGCAACAGGGGAGGAGGTATAGCGGTCATTAGTAAAACCAACTATGCCTGTAGTCTCACCAATGAGACGATCGCTGATTGTGAAAGCGACCTCTTTAAAATCTCACTGAACCACAATTTTACTCTGGCAGGACTGCTTATTTATCGCCCTCCCGGACCATCAAAAAAGTTAAGGGAATCACTTACCAACTCAATTACCATCCTGGCAACTAAATCCGCTAATTTTAATATCGTGGGGGATCTCAACCTCCACCTGGAGGACCACCAAGATGGTGAGATTACCAATTTTCTGGTGGACCTTGCAGCTTGTCAACTACTACAATGTGTCTCCAGTACGACACACTCAGCTGGCCACCTTCTAGATCCAGTGTTTACTAATATACCTTCTCTCAAAGTTCTTTCTCCCCTCCCTATGGCCTGGACAGACCACTTTCTCATTTCCATGTCACTTCATGGTGAAAACACGCCCTCGTGCACTCACACTAAGCTCATTTTGAAATGCCCTTGGCACGAGTTGGATGCCAATCTCTTTTCAGACACTTTACGCTCCCAAACGCCTCAACTGTCTGCTGATGTTGATGCAGCTAATAGCCGCTGTCATGAATGGCTCACGCACTCCCTTGATAAATATATCCCTGCTAAATTTACGACTTGCCGCAGAACTCAGACCAGTCCCTGGTTTAATGAGACCCTAACCCAGATGAGAAAAAATTGCAAAGATTTAGAACGTGCTTGGAGATGCCAATATGACCCGACTCTCAAGACACAATATCGTTTAGCTATTAAGGCCTACCATAAATCCATATAAAAATCACACGCTGAATACTTTGCAGAAAAAATTAAAAACAGCAATAATCCTGACAAAAGTATCTTCTCCTCGATGAATGATATTAGAAATCCCCCTTCGGCAAGTGCACCCACCATCACTTCTAACTCTCAATGCGAGGCCTTAGACACTTTTTTTGATAAAAAAGTTGAGGACATCTATAAATCCTTCCCGTCCGCTATTAGCATTGAACGGCATGTCGATCACTGTAGTTGCTCAGGTGCTCTACTATCTTCCTTCCCGGCGCTATCCTATGAAGCTTTGAGGACTCTCTGCTATAAAATTAAATCGGGATCACGAGCTGATCCGCTTAAACCAGATCAGCTCCTACAATTTCTACCCCAGCGCCTACCTAAACTTTGTGAGCTGATAAATCTATCCCTAGCATCTACAGTTGTACCAGCCTCATAGAAACATGCCATAGTCATCCCTCTGCTAAAAAAGCCTACCTTGGATGCCTCCAAACCAGAAAGATTCCGCCCGATCTCACTGCTTCCTTTTGTGGCTAAAGTCACTGAGTCCTATATCAATTCCATTCTGACCAAATTTGTCGAGTCCAACAATATTTTGGCCCCCACTACAATGGTTTTAGACCCAGCCACAGCATCGATCAGCTCTGCTGGCAGTTACTGAACATCTGCGGAGTTTATTGGACGAGGGCCATACCTCTGCCTTGCATCTTCTTGACCTTAGTGCCGCGTTCGACACTGTATCGCATACAATTCTGGTGCGACGTTTACAAGAGATTGGCTTAGGAGATGACACTCTTAACTGGTTCATGTCTTTCCTATCAGGCAGATCCTTCCAAGTGATCTCACTTCCTTATGGCTCCCAGGTGCAGTTCGCACATCATGGGTTTCTGCAGGGCTCGGCTTTGAGCCCGACATTATTTAATATCTACATTCAACTCCTAGCGGGAGTTGCAAAAATTAGGGGCCTTTCCATGGTCTCATACGCTGATGATACTCAGCTTGTGATCTCTCTATCCAACAACTCTGACCAACACACTTAGCCAAGTTCTGAAATGACATGATGGCCATCGCGGATTGGATGGCAGCCAACTGCCTTCAGTTGAATGCGAGCAAATCCGAGATTCTTCATCTGGGAAAAGACACAAATCTTTGGAGTGATCAATGGTTACCTGCTGCGTTGGGAGCTCCCCCGACTCCTAAGGAAACTGTAAAAAACGTGGGTGTTTGGTTTGGCTGTGCCCTAACCTTTCAGGCACTGACAAAATCGGTCGCTGGCAGTTGTTTCGGACTCCTATGCAGACTTAAGCCTCTGCTCGGGTTCTTTGATGCTCAAACGCGCCAGACCATTATCCAGTCCACCATCCTCTCTAGACTGGATAATTGCAATTCTCTCTACCTGGGTGCTAATAAAGCGGGCACCAATCACCTTAAAAGGGTGCAGAATGCTGCGGCTCAGACTCTTTTCGCCCTCCGAAATCCTACTCTACCTCCAAATTCATACATAAGTTGCACTGGCTTCCGGTCGAGAAGAGAATTCACTTCAAGTCCTTGTGGATCTCTAATAGAATTGTCTATGCACAAGCCCCTACTGTTCTAGCCAATCTCCTTACCCCCTATGTCCCAGAACGCGCCCTCCGCTCCTCCAATCAACATCTGTTACGTGTTCCACATGTTAGAAGAGCACAGGCTGGAGGTCGGTCATTCCGGGCTTTAGCTACTTCTCTCTGGAATGCTCTCCCATGTACTATCAGGAGCATACAGAATCATGGGGTTTTCAGAAGGGCAGTTATGACATGGCTCTTCCCTGAATAATCCTCTGCTCTATCCTCCTCTTCGGTCTGGTAATCCATGTATTTAGCGCTGGGACGCCCCAGCAAATCAGATAACATAACATTGTCAAGTTACCCCTCTTTGAGATCTCGTCGTGGACTTCCATTTCAAGCCAGCGTCACCTCCACAGCACTCCAGTAGTCCATCAAGAACTATGGTACAGCCCCTAAGTATATGCCAATGGATGAGAACCTATTCTCTCTCCAAAACTGTTCCTTCGTCTTCCTTCAAATTATTAATTATTCCCAGATTAGAAAAGGTTGTAAAGGTGGTTGTGCTTTTTCTGTTTTGACCCCAAAGCTCTGGAATGCTCTCCCCTTGCATCTTAGCTCCGTTCCTTCTCATTTGCGCGTTAGACATAACTTAAAAACCCTGCTTTTCAGACCATTTCTTGGCTAGCTCAACTGCCATCTATTCATCATAATGGTTCTTTAGCTCAAAGAAGCCCTCTGATGATAGTCTGCTCTATAAACCTTCTGTAACATAAAACATAGCAAAAGAGCCAAACCTTGTGAGACCAAAGGAGGAGAAAGAAGAGCCAGGCCCAGTGAGACCATGGGGAGTTAGAAAGGGGGAGGGCAGGGGCGGGGGGGGTGTTCGAGACCATGTGACCCCAGAAAAGGATGCAACAGAGCCAGGCCTTGTGAGACTACAGGAGGACCAGTACTCAAGAGCTCATATGATGGGTACAGCGAGCCAGACCTAAACTAAGGACCCTCCTCCCAAGAGATGTTGGTGGCAGCAGGAATCCTAGTGTGCCCTTACACAGAAGAAGAGGAATGTTAGTATATGTTCGTATTTGGTTGACTTAGTACAAGAGGGACATGAAACTGTAAGGTATGCTCTATGGGTAGGAATGGGGAAGCCCTGTCAGGAAGAACTTTTGGAGACTGAACTCGGATGCACAGAACAATTGAGCCTCGCTATCGAGGTGGCACAAGGTTTCACACTATAGGTTTATTTTTAGTAAGATCCCTGGCTTCTGTCATGGCAGAGTGTCAGGAAGTAGACTCCAGTTACTTCATAGCATAACTCAAGTTTAGGGACACGCTACTTCAAACTCGCATGAGCTAGCTGTCTTTCAGTGAAGGAAGGGCTGGTGGGCATCATGGGATGTCAGCACTGTCTGGACTTAAAGTGCATACGCGGAGATCATGCGTTGCAAAGCGGTGGCTGACCATAAACTACATTTCCCTGCCAGTCTTGAACTCTCGTATTCTGGACAGGCAGCGGTCATCTTGGATTGTGGGTATATGGCCCTGGTGTTTCATGGCATCATCATTAGGTAATAGTGATACAATGTTGCCGCAGCCAGAACATTACTACAGAGATCTCAGATTAAACTTGCCGAAACATGCTTTATCTAAGGATTTGTATTAACGGACATTAAGGTTCTTACATTTTACAAAGTGTTATCCTTTGAGGGAGCAGGAAGGGTTCATTAACTGGATTATGTTACGCATAAGGTATTAGAGTTCTAGTATGCACATACAAAACGCTAAAAATAGGTTGGTTATTTGTACAGGTCTGCACAAGACAAGTAGAAACTGCAACTCATCATCCATATTAGAGTGTATAGTTGTAAAGCTGGAGGTAGTTATTCACTCTATAGGGAAATGTTCTAGTGTGTATAAACATATGGGGTGTTACGCCTGTTTTTTTTTACAAAAAGAACAAGTGTTTCACAGGTGGAACTCAGACTTGGCACACCCATACTTGTCCATTGGCGGAATCTGCGTTGAGAGACCAGGCCTGTCACAGCATCACCATTCTCACTCTGGTGCTTCTTGGAGCTCGTTGGCTGGAGAAGCTTTGCCCGAGGAGTCCACATGGCTTCACCAGTCTCCCTCTGGTGCTTCTTGTAGGCGTCCACATGGCTTCACCAGTCTCCCTCTGGTGCTTCTTGGAGCTCGTTGGCTGGAGAAGCCTCGCCCTAGGAGTCCACATGGCTTCACCATTCTCACTCTGGTGCTTCTTGGAGCTCGTTGGCTGGAGAAGCCTCGCCCTAGGAGTTCACATGGCTTCACCAGTCTCCCTCTAGTGCTTCTTGGAGCTCGTTGGCTGGAGAAGACTCGCCCTAGGCATCCACATGGCTTCACCAGTCTCTCTCTCTGGTGCTTCTTGGAGCTCGTTGGCTGGAGAAGCTTTGCCCGAGGAGTCCACATGGCTTCACCAGTCTCCCTCTGGTGCTTCTTGTAGGCATCCACATGGCTTCACCAGTCTCCCTCTGGTGCTTCTTGGAGCTCTTTGGCTGGAGAAGCCTCGCCCTAGGAGTCCACATAGCTTCTCCAGTCTCCCTTTGGTGCTTCTTGGAGCTTGTTGGCTAGAGAAGCAAAACCCTAGGAGTCCACATGGCTTCACCAGTCTCCCTCTGGTGCTTCATGGAGCTAGTTGGCTGGAGAAGCATCGCCCCAGGAGACCACATGGCTTCACCAATCTCCCTCTGGTGCTTCTTGGAGCTCGTTGGCAGGAGAAGCCTCGCTCCAGGCGTCCACATGGCTTCACCAGTCTCCCTCTGGTGCTTCTTGGAGCTTGTTGGCTGGAGAAGCCTCGCCCTAGGAGTCCACATGACTGCACCAGTCTCTGTCTGGTGCTTCTTGGAGCCTCACCCTAGGAGTCCACATGGGCTTCACCAGTCTCCCTCTGGTGCTTCTTGGACCTCGTTGGCTGGAGAAGCCTCGCCCTAGGAGTCCACATGGCTGCACCACTCTCCCGCTGGTGCTTCTTGGAGCTCGTTGGCTGGAGAATCCTCGCCCGAGTAGTCCACATGCCTTCACCAGTCTCCCTCTGGTGCTTCTTGGAGCTCGTTGGCTGGAGAAGCCTCGCCCGAGGAGTCCACATGGCTGCACCAGTCTCTCGCTGGCGCTTCTTGGAGCTCGTAGGCCGGAGAAGCCTCGCCCGAGGAGTCCACATGGCTTCACCAGTCTCCATCTGGTGCTTCTTGGAGCTCGTTGGCTGGAGAAGCCTCGGACTAGGAGTCCACATGGCTTCACCATTCTCACTCTGGTGCTTCTTGGAGCTCGTTGGCTGGAGAAGCCCCGCCCTAGGCATCCACATGGCTTCACCAGTCTCCCTCTGGTGCTTCTTGGAGCTCGTTGGCTGGAGAAGCCCCGCCCTAGGCATCCACATGGCTTCACCAGTCTCTCTCTGGTGCTTCTTGGAGCTCGTTGACTGGAGAAGCTTTGCCCGAGGAGTCCACATGGCTTCACCAGTCTCCCTCTGGTGCTTCTTGGAGCTCTTTGGCTGGAGAAGCCTCGCCCTAGGAGTCCACATGGCTTCACCAGTCTCCCTCTGGTGCTTCTTGGAGCTTGTTGGCTGGAGAAGCAAAACCCTAGGAGTCCACATGGCTTCACCAGTCTCCCTCTGGTGCTTCATGGAGCTCGTTGGCTGCAGAAGCCTCGCCCTAGGCGCCCACATGGCTTCACTAGTCTCCCTCTGGCGCTTCTTGGAGCTCGTAGGCCAGAGAAGCCTCGCCCTAGGCGTCCACATGGCTTCACCAGTCTCCCTCTGGAGCTTTTTGGAGCTCGTTGGCCGGGGAAGCCTCGCCCGAGGAGTCCACATGGCTTCACCAGTCTCCCTCTGGTGCTTCTTGGAGCTCTTTGGCTGGAGAAGCCTCGCACGAGGAGTCCACATGGCTTAACCAGTCTCCCTCTCGTGCTTCTTGGAGCTCGTTGGCTGGAGAAGCATCGCCCTAGGAGTCCACATGGCTTCAAAAGTCTCCCTCTGGTGCTTCTTGTAGCTCGTTGGCTGGAGAAGCCTCGCCCTAGGAGTCCACATGGATGCAGCAGTCTCTCTCTGGTGCTTCTTGGAGCTCTTTGGCTGGAGAAGCCTCGCCCTAGGCGTCCACATGGCTGCACCAGTCTCTCTCTGGTGCTTCTTGGAGACTCGCCCTAAGAGTCCACATGGGCTTCACCAGTCTCCCTCTGGTGCTTCTTGGAGCTCAGTGGCTGGAGAAGCCTCGCCCTAGGAGTCCACGTGGGCTGCACCAGTATCCCTATGGTGCTTCTTGGAGCTCGTTGGCTGGAGAAGCCTCAGCCTAGGAGTACACATGGCTGCACCAGTCTCCCTATGGTGCTTCTTAGAGCTCGTTGGATGGAGAATCCTCACCCTAGGAGTCCACATGGCTGCACCAGTATCCCTCTGGTGCTTCTTGGAGCTCGTTGGCTGGAGAAGCCTCGGACTAGGAGTCCACAAGGCTGCACCAGTCTCCCTCTGGTGCTTCTTGGAGCTCGTTGGCTGGAGAAGCCTCGCTGGAGGAGTCCACGTGGCTGTACCAGTCTCCCTCTGGTGCTTCTTGGAGCTCGTTGGCTGGAGAAGCCTCGCCCTAGGCATCCACATGGCTTCACCAGTCTCTCTCTGGTGCTTCTTGGAGCTCGTTGGCTGGAGAAGCCTCACCCTAGGCATCCACGTGGCTCCACCAGTCTCCCTCTGGTGCTTCTTGGAGCTCGTTGGCTGGAGAAGCCTTAAACTGCTTACCGGTAATGCGCCACTTGCGGAAAAATACATCCTTCACATCTTCTGTAGATCGGTGCAGAGTATGCTTATTTGCATTCACATTTTTTGAAGATGTTTAATTCGAGTATGTTGGATTCATGTGATACCAATAGTTTCATATATATGGCTCCTTCGACTGGACACTTCCTCCCACGGTCCGACATATTAGGGGCCCTGGGAGGAAGGACAATACATGGCCCAACCAATTATTTATTTATTAATTAATTTTTTTAATGTAAATAAAGATTTTATTCAACACACACATTAATTAACACAACATGCACATCATGTATTTCTGGACATGAATCACACCTGGAAATATTACTAGCAGTACTACGGCTAACAGTGTTAAAATGACATCAGCATAAGCACACTTGGGAAAAATCCTATTCTACCCCACCACCCTTATGCCGTGCGATATGTTGTCAGATCTGGGCCCACCCTGGCAAATAACACAATTGAAATAATCACATTTCTAGGGTGCACCTCAGGTCACAATGATATCAGGAATGTGTGCACACAGATATTTATAACACTTTTCAGCAGCACTGTGGGCCAAGGCAGCACAGGTAAAACCAATGTCAAAATGGAGTATTCGTTAGGTAATGAAACAAACAAGTAAAACGCTGCTGCACTGTGCACCTATTACCAGGCTGTTCTCATTCAGCACACTCTCCCACACACACACAGCACCATAACACGGTGCAAAGGATGTCAGCAAGTCCATATGAAGTACAGAAGGGGTGTGGCCAGGCAACATGGCTGCCTGGTTATGGGGGGTTGAGTTTGCCGACCTCCAAGATAGCGACATGCTAGCATAGCTCCGATAGCCAAGAGCATTAATCCTACAGAATCCTAGAAATACTTGGCACCAACCGTATATACTACGGACACCCCATCACCGCATGTCGGCCGGGAGACTAAAAGGGCAGCTGCTGACACGGTACGAGATTGGTGAGTGCAGGAAGCTGATCTTCGGGAGATGCCCATCCCCCCAGCTGCGCAGAGTAGCGGCCTGCCTAACTCCTCTGGTGAGGCTGGGGCACCAGTGAACCGCCGGGAAGAGGACAGCGTGATCGGCTGGGAGTGCGGCCCGACTACCACCGTGAGGCCAATCCGAAGCGAGGCGGTGCTCCCCGGATTACAACAGTCCTGTGTCAGCCGACGCCGCCTACCCGGCCTGGGGGTGCACGGTCCGGTTGAGCGGGGCCAGCGGCGCCGCAGAAAAGGAGAGTACCCTGAAGGAGTGAGGCGCATTCACCAGCGGCGAGAGCGCCAATAAAGTTCAAGCCGGGTGAGGTTCTGGCAGCGGCCGCCGCTTTAAGTTGAGAACGTATGTGAGGCCTACGCCTCTGGATTAATCTGCTCCGCTGCAAGATTTGCTTGTGCGCCGCTGCCTGCCCTTGCTCCAGGCCCTGGGTTGGGTCGACTATCCAGTTATACATGGTATAGGACCGCGTGTGGGGCACTGGCCCGCCCATAAGACTGAGGACCTTTGTCTATTGCACTGAGCCATTGAGATCCCTGTTGTCCATACCCTGCTGGGACACTTACTAGATTTGATGCGCCCTGGTACAGGGCCTGGCACTAATGGTAGACATAGCCTTTGAGCTCCTCCGGGGGGTGTTCAAACAGCTTGTAAATAGTGCTGCACCGCAGGAGTTGAGGATATTTCACGTGGAGGCTACTGCAAGGATTTGCACAACGCCGCAAAATGGGCAGAACGGACAAGGCGCATCGAAATTACAATTTGAACCGTGCAAATCATCCAGGCAGCAAGAACCTGACAAGAATGCCTCAGAATCCGGATCGGAGGCTGGCGATCCACCGGCAGACGCCGATCTAAAGCAGATCTTAGAGGCAATACAGAGCAGCATAACAAAAATAGATGGGAAGATAGATGCTCTATTTTTCCGCATGGATAGAAAGACTGAAAGGCTAGATAAGCACATTGATAAGCTAGACGCAGTGGAGACGAGGGTTTCTGAGGCAGAGGAGGCTCTACAAACTGAGTCGTTCACCCACAAGAAAATGGACAAGCTACTACAATCCTTGCAAATGAAGACGTAGGATTTGGAAGCGCTCTCTAGGTGCAATAATGTAAGGATAGGGGGAGTGGCGGAGTCCACTAATATACTCAACATGGAAATATACGTGGAACAATTATTAATAACCCTACTGGGAAGAGAAACTTTTTCCGAAATCTTCGTAGTGGAACAAGTGCACCGCTCCTTGGCCCCTAGACCAGTCCCCGGGGCTCCCCCTCAACCGATAATTGCAAGATTGCTGAACTATAGAGACCGTGATGCTGCGCTCCGCAAAGGAAGGGAGCTTAGAAATTTAAAACACGAAGGAATGGAACTTTCCCTATACCCAGACTTTACACAGCAGGTCCAGGAAGCACGCCAACAATTCCTACCAGTGAAAAGGAAGCTATGTGAACTACATTTGGAATACAACATGATGTACCCAGCTAAACTCCAGATACAGGTCGACGGCAAGGCCCATGTATTCTCTGACCCACGGCAAGTCATGCAATTCCTCAAAAGTAGAGTGAGCCCTGGCTCTCATCGGAGGTCTCCTCATCACTCCACACAGGAAGATGATACGCCAGCACCCGAAGATCAGTGAATTTCAACTGGTTTGTTCCAACCTATACCTAAGGAGTCGCTGCATCAAGACTTATGTACAGAGGTCAGGCCCATACTACAGGGGCGTATCCCATCGTTGACTCTGGTGGAAGACACTGCGAAACACCGAGCCCTAAAGGTACCATATAACTCCTTGTGAATAAGGAGAGAACTACTGTAAGGACAAACTATGGAAGACTGGGTAAGAGGGTTCATATTTGACCCATTGACCTATGCTGGTCTGCCTGGCAAGGGGGCGGGGGGGCGGAGATTGAAATGGTAGACCTGCCCACACCTATATTGGGTGATACAATAGGTGCTAATAAGTATAATGTTGGGTCTCGAATGGCGGGCTATCGCAGGGCGACACAGCTGGCAACATCCACCCCCATGTGTGTGCCGCACAGATGGTGTATTGTTAATTTGATGGTTTTTGTTGTAGGTTTGTTGGGTGGGACCTGGGAAGGTAATATTTAGACTATTCTCTGTTTGGGAGGGCATAGCGTGGGAGGGACTATGGGAAAGTATATTTTAACAAATATTATTCTAAAGACGGGTGGATCGTTCGGTTAGAAGTGTGCAGGTCTGAATTACTATGCTGTAGTCTGCATGGGTGACAAGCTGCAATCTGAAGAGGTCCCCAGAGTCGTTAGATCGCGGAGGTTTATTACATGGAATGTGCGAGGATTAAACAATCACAGAAAATTTCGGAAGGTGATGGCATATCTTAATAGGCAGAAGATAGATGTGGCACTATTGCAAGAGACACATTTACCACCCACAAGCAAAATTTTGACACTAAAAGCGTTACAAGGGCATTGTCACACAGCGGGTTTTACTACACACGCACGTGGAGTATTAACTTGGGTTAACCCTAAATCAGGTATCACACTACTGGGGATAGATATGGATAAGAATGGCAGATATGCAATTACTAGGAGCCGAAAGGAGGGTCTAGAGGCGCTATTGATTAATGTCTATGGCCCCAATCATGATGATCCGCAATCCTACGCTCAGCTGGGTGACCGCCTATATCAATATGGGGACTTGCCACAAATTTGGAGAGGGGACTTTAATTGTGTTCTGAATCCCGAGCTTGACTGCTCAAAAGGCCCCACACGCCGCCCCTCCGCAGCAGCAAGCGAAATTATTAAAATGGCAGATCAGTTAGATCGCCTCGACGTCTGGAGGCATTGTCACCCTGGCCCATCGGGCTTTACGCATTATTCCGCTGCCCACGATCTCCACACACGAATAGACTATTGGTTAATACCCCTAAACTTAGCACCACAGGTGTTGAGTTGTGGCCACTGCCTAGGACATATTCAGATCACTCTCCAATTCTATTAGAATTACTCTCCCAGAGACCCCAGCCATTTCTATGGAGGTTCCCACCATACTCCCTCTTGGACCCGGTCTTTAAGGCCGAGTTGGCAGTTACTATAGAAGATTTTTTCTCGAATAATCTAGGCTCCGTCAGCAGCTTTTTGACAGTGTGGGAAACATTTAGGGCCTCATTTATGAGGTTTTACCATAGGGCAGCACCGCAGGCCTCCCTGCTGCGCTGCCCTACAGTAAAAGAAAAGGGCAGGAATGTACTGTATCTATAAGATACGGCGCATTGCTGTCCTTTTCCCCTGTGCGGTGCACAATGGGCTGCCTTGCGCCAACGCAGGCACCTTTGCACCATGGTACAAGGGTGCCTGCTTAGAGGGGATGATTGTTTTTGTGCAGGAAGGGAAACCTTCCCGCACAAAAACAATCACACAAGGCTTTTTCCTTTTTAGGTCGAGCCTAGCGCAGCGCACATGCGCTGCTCTAGAAAATGACCTCTTGGAATCACTCCAGCTTTTCAGCACACTCGTGCGTGTGGCTTTTTTTTTGCACACATTGTATTGGACATTGCGTGTGGCTTTCAAAAATGAAAGCACGCAATTGGCCAAAGGCGGGTGCATGTCCCACCTTTCCCAGTAAATGTTTCCTCCCACGGCCTCTACCTTGCGGGAGCGAGCAGCAGCGCGCAGGGTGCCATCTGTTGTGGGTCATATTACAAAGGTTGCTTTTACTTTCGCAGCCGCACTTGTCTTCCTTACAGTGCGCGCACACCACTCGCGGGACGCTGCAGCTGCATTCCTCGCATCCCACGCGTTTTGCCTGCGGGAGCGAGCAGCTGCAGTGCCTCCTTGTTTATGAATGTGCTCGACATGTGCAGCCTTTGGCCACCTTGAGTGCTCGTCCCCTTCTCAAGCTCTCTATTCGCCCACTCTTTCCTGTTATTGGCTGCCTCTGTCACTCTGTCAGCTTTCATCCACTTCCGATCCACCTGTCTGGCTGCCTCTGTTTTATCAAGCGCCTGCCTTGGTCTGCCCCTTGTGTCCCCCTCCCCCCCCTCCCTCCTGTCATCACTTCTTGCCACCTGTCTCTGTGTCCCTCTGCACTGGCCTTTCCCTTTACGATCGATAATCTTCCTTAGTCTTTCACTCACTCACCCCACACCCCACGCATTCTAACCCTCAGCCTGTTTATATCACGCTTTGCCCATCTCTCTCATCTTGCCTTTGCTTTGCTGTGTGTGTCTCTGCAACACGTTCTCAGCGGTCAGTTCATCTCACCACACTCCTGACTATGACTTTCTCCTCTGATCCTATAGTGCTCATTTCTGCTGTGTTTGCGCGCATTTCTTGCTCTCTGTGCATGCGTCCCTCTCCCTGCCTGTCTTCTCTGGCCTGTCATTTCCAGATTCTTTCGACCCCTCAGTCCGTGCTGTCTCTGCCTCCCCCTTGTCTGCAGAGGGTCCTTATTTAGGCTGCCTGTTTGTCTCTCGTTATCATCGCGGCCTGTCTTGTCTAGTGCCACTCTCTCCAGCCTCCCCCGAGTCTTCCCTCTCTTGTTAGTTTTCCCTCTCTATCCCCGTCTCTTCACTCCATGTGACCCTCCACTTGTCCTGCGTGTTCTCCCATCGCTGGGTGACTCCTCCTTGTCAGCTCCCCAACCACCCTGCGCCCCGTCTGCGCCTTGTTTTTTGTTAGTCATAAATATTAAAAAATGTAAATTGTGCTAAACTAAATGCACCAATACCAAGACTCTTAAAAAAGAAAATACTAACGTTTATTGAGTATTTGTAAGTTTTATGTAGCCAGGAGTGCGCTGCACGCTGGGGGTTTTAATCCAATACATACAACACTAAAATTAAAATACAGTCCCAGAATTCTTACTGATTTTGGGTACGAGCCAGAAATAGCTCAAGGTGTCTCGTGACGTGGATAAAGGTGGGAGCTACATGTTATCAAAGACCTATTGTTTCTAATAAATTCAGATATATAAATATAGTGGGCTTTAGGTCAGTCCATTGCTCGTTATTTGCTTGTTGTCCTCAAAGGCCTGGATACTTAATAGAAACTGCACACAAAATCGTATTCATTCCTTTGTAACAGTACTTTCCTGTCGTTGTGTATTTTTATTATTAGTCATGGATTATTAACGCAGGTCTAGAACATATTTAAAAGTGCTTTCTGTTTATAATTGCTGTTTGAAGTATGTACAGATGAGGGCTAAAAATACCGGCTTTAGGTGATTTTGCTTAATTCTGTACCTGTTGAGACATCCAAATACTGGTGGTGCCTGTAGAAAACCGATCAGGTGGCACCCTAGATATGAGGTATTCTTGCTGCGAGTTTCTTGTATTTGGCACACTTAAGAATCAACAACAGTAATGAGAGGTGCATTTAAAAGGGGGGCTCTCTCGGGAGCCATGTAATTCCTCTGAGCACCCAAAACTTCCAGTGAGCAAGGAGTCTTGAACTGTCCAGTGTATTGGAGCATTTGCATTTACGTCATCTGTGGGACACAGGCTTGAAAACCAGCGGGGCTTACGCAGCCTTTCATTCTTATTAGGTCGGTAAAATAAATACCAATGAGTTGTGTAACGCGAACACCTGCTAATTCAAGAGCTACAAATGGGCAACATCTTTCTATGGCATTTCTAACCATATATCCTAAATTCTGCATTCTCTTTTACGATTTTGGGGTGCCAGAATTCTTTTTCACATCGAATTCTAGTTTTTCCTTTGCTTTGGAATCCGGTGTGGTGACTAAAAAGTTGTTACAACTGCAGATTGCTCTGCTAACCACTCTGCCCCAGCCCTGCAAGCTTTTCTGAGGCTTCTTACACGACCACATTTATGCAGCATCATGAAGTAACAGTAGATGTTATAGCACCCGGGATAATGTGTTGCATGGCTAAATACTTAGAAGGCCCTAAAGGCGAGACCTATTGGCTATGCCAATGCTTGTTCTATGTGTTCTGCATTCTGCATCAAACATAGAAAAAGGAAAAACGAGGAGAAATAAAGATATTTCTCCTCGTTGTGCCTCCCTTACGCCTCCCCTGGGGAGGCGTACGTTTTTGGCTCTGCCTCAGATTTACGATTTCTCGTAAATCTGGGGCAGAGTCAAAATGCCATGGTTGTTGCTGGGAACAAGGGGACAATATTTACGAGGCAGCATTAAGCCACAAAAAGTGGCTAAGTGCTGCCTCGTAAATATGGAGCAGGCTCCTGCGCCAAAAGTGACGTTCCGACAGTGCAAGGGGCCTCATAAATGAGGCCCTTAAAGTTTACATCAGAGGGGTTGTCATCTCCAAACACGCAGGGGTACTTAGATCATTGAGGGATAGACTGAACAGACTAGAAAAGGAAATCACTCATTTTGAAAACAGACAACTAACTACAAATGATCCTATATCCTATAGTAAAGCACCTCTGCAAGTATGCCATTGCCAGAACATACGGGGAAGGGGAACGCCCAGGAGTGACATTAGCTAAGCTACTCCGGCCTAGGAGGGACTCAGGAACTATGGTACAGATCCAAGATGAAAATGGGACGCCATTGAATAGCTCAGACCTCATCGCGTATTGATTCAATAGATACTACGCGAAATTATATCAATCGCTAGTTTCTCCGGATGAGGGAGCTATTAGAGAATATCTAGAACACATTAAAATGCCGTGGCTCACTCATGAGCATAGAGAGCATCTGATGGCACCTTTGGAACCCAGGGAGATTATTTCCGCCCTCAAGACTATGAGAGTGGGGCATGCCCCAGGCTCAGATGGGCTCACGATTATCTTCTACAAGGCGTATCAAGAGTTACTGATACCCCACCTGATTACATTATTTGAAAAATTGGCAGAGAAAGTAGAAATGCCCCCCACAATGAGAGAGGCACTGATTGTCGTCCTTTTGAAGCCTGGTAAACCATCTGACCGCTGCGCCTCCTATAGCCCGCTGTCCCTGTTAAACGTGGACACTAAGCTTTTTGCTCAAGTGATGGCTAATCAACTTTCCCCCTTGATACCCTTGCTGGTCCGCCCTGAGCAGGCAGGATTTGTTTCAGGTCCGAATATGTCCTACAACCCGAGGACAGTCTTCGGGGTCCTGCAGAGGATAGACCCAGAGGTCAGGTTGGGTGCTGTTTTTCTAGATGCCGGAAAGGCTTTTGACTCTGTAAAGTGGTGATATCTTCATTCATTTGGTCTCTGTATTGTATAATTCCCCCACAGCCAGGATAAGAACTGGTGATAGGGTCTCCTCCCCCATTAAGGTCTCTAGAGAGACCAGACAGGGTTGTCCACTATCCCCACTTCTTTACCCCTTAGAGGTGGAGCCGCTGGCATGCGCACTAAGGGAATATCAAGGGCATAGGGGAATACACTTTCCAGGCTACCGTCTCATCGTGTCGGCGTATACAGACAATACACTGCTTTATATCCGTAATCTGGAAATGAATCTATCCCCAGTTCTGAACGAGGTTGTTAATTATGGCGATCTCTCCGGACTCAGAATAAACGGGGAGAAATCCATCATATTCCCCCTTACTCCAACCATGCTCCCAGTGCAATTGGATTTCCCACTGCAGATGCAGTCCTCTATTTAGGTATTCAATTGCATACAGACCCAGACAAAATAATAATGGAAATCTACGGTAAAGCAATTCACAAACTAGATGAAGATATTTCGCGCCAAATTAGACTGCCCCTGCCAGGTTGTATTTCCATCATGAAAATGGTGGTCCTCCCCAGATTTTTATTCCTCTTCCTTCACATCCCAATGGTATTACCAAGATCCATATTTGCCAAATTGCGCTCTCAGATGATCCATTTGGCCTGGGCAGGGAAACACCCTAGAGTAAAGTGGGATACTCTGACACTCCCCTATAGTATGGGAGGACTCGGTGCACCTGACCTATTATAGAGCTTCACAGAGCATGTATGCTCATGATGGGTTTCACGGCCCGGTAGAGATGCCACACCTCTACATTGAGAGGGTCGCGGCTAGACCTGAGACTCTACCTCGAGTGCTTTTCGGGAATCCCAGCCGCAGACATAGTATTCTCGACTCACTTAGCTCCACCACGCATGCATGGAAAACACTTCTAGAGAAACAATCTGGAGCATTGCTGTACTCTCCACATGCCCCACTAGAGTGGTGCTCTTGGTTCAATGCGGGGAATAATAGGGATGTCACAAGAGCATTACAAAAAATAGGCATTAACAAAATGGGTGACTTTTTCCATGAAGGGAAGGTGCAGGACTGAGGCCCCCACTCTAACTCGATTCCAATACTACAGAGCTAGACATGAGCTACGGGCCCTTTTGGGGGACGACTTACAGGAACCCCAGGAGTTACCAGCGCTCACTTATATTATAAGTAACACCATGCCAGAGAAGTTGGTTACTAGAATATATAGGGCGGCACTAGAATCCAGAAGGCCCCAATTGACGAAAGCCCGACTGGAGTGGCATTACGACCTGGGACAAGCGCTAGATGATAAATGTTGGCAGGCATGCTGTGACATGAATAGAGAGATCTCTTTGAACAGTAGACACCATCTAATCCATATCAAATTCATTAATAGAGTATACTATACTCCTGAAAGACTCCATCGATACAGACTCCGTGATATAGAAAAGTGTGATTGCTGTATTGAACAGAACGCCGGATTCATGCATACTGCGTGGCACTGCCCTGATATCCTTGAGTTTTGGAAGAAGATCTTTAAAGCTTTGGGAGAGATCACAGGGATCCCTATCACACCAGATCCACTCACTGCCTTGTTGGGCTTTGTAGCCAAGATGGATAAAAACATTAGGAAACTAGTGGCAATAGGATTATTACTTGCCAAGTGTTGAGTTGCTATGCGCCGGGCTAAAGGACCGCCCCCAACCCTTAAAGAATGGAGTAAAGATATGCTACATTGCAACAATCAATCAGACACATACAATGAATTACTCCCTCCCCAGAACCGTCCAAAAAACGTTTGGGGTTGGTACCAACAGTACTTAGTGGGTAAAGAAACTGGAGAACCAGAGGGACATATGATAAGCTATGGAATAGATTTAAACTGTGTCACATATCAATAAGGGAGAGTTGCCAAGCAATGTTTGGGGTAACGTGATGACCTAATGGATTTGGAAATGCTACAGCCGGAACTGCAAGTTAAGAATTGATTGTACTGTCACATATATGACAACATGTACTGTTGACTGTATTCGTGCGCACGTATGACCGTAATGTAATCTGTCTTATTAATGTGTTTGCTATCTAAATCTCAATAAAAAAAATTTAAAAAACATTGCTGCCTGGACGTGTTATCCCAGAGCTCCTGCCGACATGTCAGTTATCCTTCCTCATCCTGTATAATCAGACTACATACTAACAGCATTGCGACAGGGGTGCCCCCTGTATCGACCCCCACCGGTCAGGAGGGTTGTGGCACATGAAATGAGGCGCAGGAGACATGGCGGACTGCCTTGGTCTGGGGCCCGCCAACAAGGGGTGGAGACTAGATACCTCTGCGAAGGATTGTCCGCATGACAGTGGAGAGCCCGGGGGAGGCGACCCACGACACCTATTGAGTGCTGTTTCTGGTTTGGTGCCGGGTGATTACCAGGAACCACCGACATCGGAGGCAGCAGCGTGGGCCAGGTGGGGCTGCAGCCTGGACCCAGAGGAAGCAAAGCTGTGCCTCGACTGGACGGAGGAGAGTTGGAGGCCGGGTGAGCTGGGGGCACGCTGGGGCGGGTAGATAGGCGCGAGGCCGGCTCTAGCGTTGTCCCCCCCTTCGAACTCACCGTGCAACAGCCCGCATCTGGGACGGAGGCTGCCCTCAAGACATGGTGAATTGAGGCCCCGCCGGGCCTGGACCTGAGCCGGCCATGCCTGTGGCTGGGGGGCGGCCAGCTAAAAACTGCGGCTTTTCTTCACAGTTGCTGTTAAGAGAGGAGAGCCGTGTCTTGGAGAAAGCAGAGGTGGAGTGACAGTGTCCTGGTGCCTGGGACCTGTGGGGTGCGCTGAGTCTCACCGCCGTGTGGTGGGATACCAGAGGCCCAGCTAGCTGGAGTGGCTGGCTGGTTGGGTCCCACGCGGAGGGCACATGGCTGCTGAGCATAATATCGAAGCCTGGGGGCCGGAGCACCCCTAACTGAGCAGCTAGTTGAAGCGGGGCCTGGACGCTGGGCTACCTGAGTGTTGGAGACACAAAGACTTCGGAGCATAGCTGGAGGTGAGCACTGTCCGGAGCCACCCTACGGATCTGGGCCTGTGCGTCTGGGGCTGTGGGATCATGTGGAGCCGGGCCCCCAGGGTTCTGCCTGACCCTTAATTGGGTTGAGACTTGGTGGCTGCGCCCTGCCCGGATTGGAACGGGCAGGGTCAAGTCTCCGTGGAGCATTAGTTGAGGCTAGAGGGCCCTGGCCCCTTGTTTTCCTGTCTTGGATCTGTTCAGGTGATGAGATACGGGCTCCCAGGATTTGAACCACCGAGGATCTGCTTTGCCCCTTCTGCATGCGGTGGTCTACGGCCATACCATGGCCAAGGACAAGGGATCTAAGACTGTACAAAATTGACAATTATGTACAGGCCTTGCAGCTGGTGTGGGCGGCGGTCATTGTCTTTATACCTGGAAGCACAGGGAGAGGATGCTGAAGGGCGCTCCAGGTGGAACAACATCCGTCTGGTGGAGATTCCCGAGAAGGCAGAGGGCCAGTCCATGGAGCTCTTCTTGGAAGATTGGATCGTCAGCACATTGCAGCTCAAAAGACTCTTGAAGTTCTTTACAGTCGAGTGCACAGAGCGTTCGCCCCTACGCCCAGACCTGGTGCACCGCCTCATGCAATTATAGCGCACTTGTTTAATTTCAGGGACCGGGATGCGATCCTGCAGCACGCAAGGGAGCACGGGACACCTAAATTCGATGGGAAAAACGTTATGATCTTCCCGAACTACACTGGTATGGTGCAGGACCAAAGAAAGGTCTTTTGGGCCACACACAAAAAACGCTAAGAGACAGTGGCATGCGATATAACCTAATGTTTCCGGACAAACTCAGAGTTCAACACAATGGGAAAGCATATTTCTTCACAAGTCCTGTGGAGGCTAACGAATGGTTGGATACTCTGGGCAGTAGGACCTGGTAGCAAACTCAAAAACGTGTTCCTAAAAGAACTGGGACACCGAGGCGGGGGCAGCGGGCTCGACAGCAAACTGCGGACTCTCTGACAGACTTGGGTGCAGGCCGTACTGGGAGAAAACTTGTCCAGACAGCACGCTGGCTGATTCCAATTTTGTGCCGGACACTCGAGAGTCCCCTACACCCCATAGAAATGTCGGGGGGTACAGGAGCAATGCCACAGACCAGGACCTGGGGTGATGAGGCATTAAGCACTGGGCCTAGGTGCTATTAATTCTTGTGGATCGACTATGTACTATAGTATACTTTTCTGTGTCTGCATGTTCACTTACGCCCGCTGTGGCTGTGCTGGAAGGATGAGGGACCTGATGAGTGGGGCAGTGGTTGGGGGGGTATCTCAGAACTTTATCACCTGTAACCTCTGGGGTGGTGTGTTGATTGGTGCTTTGACAATATTGTTGACGGGAGCTCAATATGGGCTACGGTCCTGCTGGGTGGCCTCGCTGGCCCGGTGGAAAGACGGGTCCTATGCAAACTGCATGCACTGTTGAGGAGGCTCCAGCATAATGCCTACCAGAGCTTACGAGGCGAGGCTGAAGGTGGTGATCTGAAAGTCAGCGAACTACACCGGGGGGGGGTGAGAGGTGGCAGCTGGGAATTATAAATTCTGATGGCTTCCGCTTGGAAATATATGAGCTGGAATGTAAGAGGACTAGGTCACGATATATGTTGAAATGGGGTCTCAGTGGCCTTTCTACAAGAGACCCACACGTGGGGAGCGTGCTTGCCCAACCTACGCCGAAGGTGGCAGGGCAGATTTTTGCTACGACACACTCCAGCTAGGCTAGAGGGACCCGGGTTTCCTTTGTTGCTCGGGATGTGAAAACAGACCCGGAGGGCAGATTTGTGATAGTTGCGTGAACGATAAATGCTAGAGAGGTGGGTCTGGTAAATTTCTATGCGCCAAATTTTGATGACCCCTCTTCTTTTGGTGTTACGTGCCACTGTGGGGCATGTGCGCATGGCCGTGATTATGGCTGGGGACCTTAATTGTATATTAGATGGTGAGATTTATTGTTATCCCCAAAGGTAAACACTAAACCAGCGACGAAAGGTTCATTACGGGAATTAATGAAAGATCTTGGGCTTCAAGATGCTTGGAGAACTCGTCACACACAGAGTAGAATATATTCCTGTTTTGTCCCCGCTACAGGGACTTATAGTCGTATTGATTACTGTCTAGTTTCAGATGAGGCACTACAGTGGGTGGAACATGTTACGTACCTGGCTTGCTATGTCTCTGATCATTCACCATTGTTGGTCACTTTCCACATGTGTGAGCAGGTGTTGGCGATGCCATTGTGGAGAATGAGTGCAGAGGCGTTGACAGACCAGGTGTCTGCTGGTGGAGTGGCAAAGGAGCTTGATCACTATTTTACGGTAAACTGGGGCAGTGCGTCCACCAGAGCAGTGGGCTGGGTCTCAGTGAAATTCGTTTTACGGGGTGAATGCATGAAATTCACTCATAGCGTCAAACAGCAGCTCGTCAATACTCTGGATAGCCTTAAGAAAAGATTGGGTTCTCTAGAAAAAGAAATGGTCGAGCGGCCCCTCAGTATACTACCATGGCATGACTGTAAAAAAGAACTGCTGGAAACATGGGACAGGCTGGATAAATTTGTGCGCCAGAATTTCAGGAGGAGACTGCACCGAGAGGGACATAAGGCTAGCCGAATGCTTGCCAAGCTAATCAGAAGTGAAAATAGAAGTGCACCGATAGTGGGGCTCCGTAATCAGCAGGGACGCATGGCTTCTTCACAACCGGAAATTGTTGAGGTGTTTACCGAACACCTCTGAGGCGTACACGCAGCACCCACAGGTGAGTGCTCACGAGCAGCGACCTCATATTTGGCCACGATCCAGTTGCCAGTTTTGACCCATGAGGACAGGGACAGTTTGGACACCCCCATTACTAGGGAAGAGACAGTAGGATCAATCAAGGCATTGAGGACAGCTAAGGCCCCAGGCGGAGATGGCCTGCCGGACGAATTTTATCAGACCAGGTCGGAGGACCCGACTGAGAGATTGCTCGAAGTTTATACTGAGGCTTATGGCAAGGGGCTGCTTCCAGCCTCAATGAGGGAGGCAATTATAGTGATGTTACCAAAGCCAGACAGGGACAGGTCGGTGGTATCCTCATACCACCCATTATCAATGCTCAATGTAGATGTAGAGATCCTTAGTAAGGTACTAGCCACTAGACTGCTGGCTCACCTACCTCAGCTGATAGTGGAGGACCAGTGCGGGTTCATCCTGAATATGAGCACCCTGTGTAACTTACAGCGACTGCCGTTGATATTTCACTCCCCCAAGTTGCAGGAAGATCAATATGCGCTGGCGCTACTGGACATAGAACAAGCTTTTGATTCCTTATTGTGGGAGTTTCTGTGGGAGGTGTACGTAAAGTAGGAGTTTTATAAAGTGGGTACAGCTATTGTACGGCTCCCCCACGGTGAGGGTGAGAGTAGTGAGTGCCCAGGAGCTTTGAGCTGAATCGGGGGACATGACAGGGGTGCCCCCTTTCACCAGTGCTTTTTGCTCTGGCCATGGAGCCGCTGGCCTGCCGCCTTAAAGTGGGGCCTAAGGGTGAGGCATCCAGATCGGGGAGAACACACATGTGGTATCTCTGTATGCTGACGACGCATTAATATACTTGCGGTGTCCTAGGTACTCTGTCCCCATCATGCAGGCAGTTCTGCCCGAGTTTGGGGAGCACACCGGGGTGCACGTGAATCGTGGCAAATCTGAATTGTTTCCCTTGGGCACGTTGGTGGGGAGACCGGACCAGGCTCTGCCGCTTCTGGATTTCCCCTAGGAGACGAAAATTGTCAGGTATCTAGGAATTTGAATTACCCATGGGGCCCGGGACTTCGAGGAGGCAAACATAGATAGGGTACTGGACGGTCTAAAAAGCACAGTTAAATTCTGGAATACACTCTGACTATCATGAAGGAGGGTCCCGAAGACCCCACCTTACCATCTAACAAGAAACCCATTTTTGATTTGGCACTACCCACTGAACATGATACCCCTAAGTTAGGCCCTACCAGGCAGGCTCAGATAGAATGTCTTAAGTTGTCCACTTTCCTTGATCCTGGGAGTGCATCTCACATAGGCCCAAGCCCAGCTCCATAGATAACCATATTGTACATAGGACCAAGCATGTCTTCCTAGATACAAATGTATAGGCCCGAAAAGCCAATGACTCCTGCTCTCATTTTATAATAATAATAAAACAGATCGTAGGCCTCACTGATCTGCTAGCAGAGATCTGTTCCATCCACCGAGAGACAACATCAGCCCCCTC
>CAWUFW010028176.1:0-23068 GCA_963921515.1 Calotriton arnoldi | reverse complement strand
GGAGCACATTCAATGAGTGTGTCACACACCCATCACACAGTACATGTCAACAACTACAAGCAATGTACACACATCGCACAGAGCAATAGGGCACAATGCCACAGCCACCAACAGTGGCATACTACCCTGGCCATGGAGCGTTGACACACAGCACGCAGTGAACAAACGGCCACCCTGACACAGCACACACACACCTGCACAGATACAGCCACATCAGCCGTCGTACATGGACACTCACCGTCAAGTGAAGTAGTGGGCGATGAGCTGCTGCCGCACATTACCAGCTTCCTCCTCTCCGCTGTCCTCCTCACTCGAGCTGTCCTGGTCTGCGGGCTGGGGCCCTGGTTGATCTCCGTCATCCACGATGAGGGGATCTGCTTCCGAATGGCCAGATTGTGCAGCATGCAGCACGCCACCACTATCTGGCACACCTTCTGTGGGGAGTACGCCAGCGCACCCTCGGTGCGGTCCAGGCACCTGAACCTGGACTTGAGGAGGCCAAAGGTACGCTCGACCACACGTCTGGTCCTCCCATGTGCCTCATTGTAGCGATCGTCTGCTGGGGTGCGAGGATTCCTCAATGGACTGAGCAGCCATGCCCCATTCGGGTACGCAGAGTCACCTGGGTGTGAGGGACACAGAGAACCGTTGCTATTCCAACTGGACAGGGGACAGCATCGCACAACCAGCACGCTACACCACTCCACATACTCACCGACAATACAGCCACGATCCTGTTGCAGATTGGACATCAGTCGTGGCAAGATGCTGTTGCGCATTATGTGTGCGTCATGGGCCGAGCCTGGGAACTTTGCACACACGTGGGTGATCACCATGTCCGCAGGGCACACCACTTGCACATTCAGGGAGTGCGTGTGCTTCCTGTTGCGGTACAGGTGCTCAGTGGCCTGTGGTGGAACAAGGCCAACATGTGTGCAGTCAATGGCTCCAACGACGTGTGGGATTCTGCCAAGGGCATAGAATGCACCCTTCACTGCCGCCAATTCACGAGCCCTGGGGAAGCGGATGTACCTGTTTCGGTACAGCATCATGGCTGCCAGTACATCCCTCAGCACCTTGCTGAACATGGGCTGGGACATCCCTCCTTCCACTGCCCACTGTGTGCTGGAATGACCCAGTGGCGAAGAAATGCATGGCGGCCATCACCTTAGCCGTGGGGGTGACAGCTGTCGGATACACCCTGCGGGGACGGAGATGGGGTTCCAACATGGCACACAGTCGATGCAGAGTTGGCCTGTCCAGCCGAAACTTCCTAATGACCTCTGTATCGTCCATGTCCGCCAGCAATTGGTATGGGCGGTCAATGTTCGGTCTCCGCCTAGGGAAAATGGCAGTGGACACATGTCAAAGCAACACAACACATAGCAATTTCGCATACACATCACTGACATGACTGAGCAAGCACATGAGCCACAGCCCAGCTGTCAAGCTGGGGCGGCACGGCCACAATACACTTACACAGGTCTCCCAACAATGGCAATGGCTAGTGATACAAACCACTGCCATGTGCATGCACATGGGGATCTAGGCCCCAATGACTTGCGGGGCGTGCTGATGGGGACTGACTGCATATTCGTCAAGCGGCAACGCCACGGCAACATGAATGTCTGCTGAGCATGGAACTGCTTCCGAGGCTGGATGAGTATGGCACACGACGACGACGATGTGGGCACAGGCTGAGCGGCCAAAACAAGTGGGACCTGTGGCACGAGGGATATGAGACAGTAGTAGGTGTCAGCACTGCACCCTATGTACAGCACTGTACGGATCACACCTCCCGAAACATTGACAGGTGTCCACATTGACAGCCCCATGCCAAGACGGCTGTGTGCTTGCAGTCACACGTCACAGGTGAGAGGTTACATTGCACGTGCCAGGTGGCAGACGTACATAGTGGGAGCTGGCATGTGTGTGCATGTGTCTCCTGTTCAGGATCCACCAGATGGGCGCTGACTCTGTACTGACCATTGGACACTGCATGTTCCGTGGAAGGCTTGTGTGTGTGGGATGGTGGCACTGGATGTGCCTCTGTTGGGTGGGGGGCCATGCACAGGGCGGGTACGTCGATTATTGCGCATTGTTGGTCACGGTGGGTGCACCCACTAAGATGTGTTGCCCTGTGTTCAATTCCTATGTCCGCATGATGATGGACTGTAGATGTGGGCAGACTACACATTGGTCGATGTGCTGTCTATATGCATGTGCCTTCACACCAGGCACAGCTGCCCCTGCACATGTGACCCCTGCTGGACTCGCTGCTGGGTCTGTGGAGCTGATGCACCTTCTGTGCGTGGGGCGGACAGCTCTCCTCACTTCCCTCATTGCGCATGTCATGACTTTGCCGCAGGTGACATGGATCATGGAGGGCCCACATGTACGCGTGGGTAGGCTACACATGATTGTTCACTGGTCGCCACCCCCAGTCAGTGTTTCGAATGGGAAGGTTGTCGTGCTGGTGGTATGTTCGATGTGGCGGATGGGCGGGCCTAGGTGCGGGCTTACATTCCGGACATGGGGGGTAGTTGGATTGACGACTAGTTGCAGTACACACGGGACACGTCTCTTCCTTTCCACATCTGGGTCATCCCTTGTACTCACTGACAGTGATACAGTCATCTTCGCCCCAGCCCTCATGTCCTCCCTCGCTCCCCCAATATGCATGTGCACCTGCGAGGCTAGCGCTTGCACAGGCAGCCCCAAGCTCGCACCAGAGAGGGCAAGGAGTGTATGTGTGGGTCCAGTTGCACGAGTGGGCTGTCTCAGGGTATGATGTGTTGCGGGACGCCGTCCACCTGCGTGGTGCCCCAAATGGAGACCCGGCCTGCATGGACTATGCATCACAGTCTTCGCCTTCCGGACCCGCCACCTGCGACACCCAGTGGCTGTGGCTGCCCTTGCGGCCAGGCCGCGTCCATCTGTGACTGATGGCCCACACATTCACTCTTTGGCCTCTCTGGGGAGGGCTCGGGGGTGGTGGCGCACGCGCTTGCACTTAGTCGCAATGGCATGTGGCGTGGTTGGTATAATGGGCAATGGATGGGATGGTGCGAGCCACCTCCCATGACGTCAGTGCTGCTCGTGCTGTGGTGCGTCCCCCTACACTTCCATTTGACTTGTGCCATGCTAGACGTTGAGGTTCTATTGCCTGCGTGATATGACCAGGAGGAGCGCGAGGAGACCTCTCACACACCATGCTCCACTGCCATCCCGTGCCCTGTATCGCCTGTGCGGATTGACTATGTTGGGGTTACACCTGGTCGACTGGGGCTGTGTGTGCCTTGTCAAGGGGCATGGCGGGCGCACAACAGGATCCAGCTTGTCCACAGAGGGTGGGCTGAGGTGCGCCTGGTACCGCTTGTACGTGTGCCCGGCTGCTGTGCACACACGTGTTCACTCCCCCCGACAGGTGTCCTCTCACATTGCCCAGGGAAGCGGTGGTGTACTGTTCATGACCCCTCCCAACACGGCGTGCTCCAACTTGGCATGTGCGCATCTACCCGTCACACCCACCCACCTGAGCACTGCGTCCATACGACTTCACACGACACATGTGTGTCTTCCACAGTTGTGCTACTCATTTGCGTTGACATCCAATACCAGTGGACTACATGGTCATGTCACGACTGCCGTGTACTTCACATACTCTCATCCTCTCTCATTCGTACTTGTGAAATGAGTCAGCGGAGACAGTTTTGGTTTCAAACATTATATTGAGTCTTCTGTCCTCTGTGATGCAGTATAGTGGACACTACTGGCAGCTGGAATACATGTTGAGGATATACTGAGCATGATTGCAAATGGGATAGGGTGTGGGGTTACATGTGATTGGCTGTTGCATGTGGGATGTGGGCTTCAGAGTTACATCTGCTTGGCCAAGGCTGTGCTAATGTACATTTACGTATAGCTGCGGAGCTGCGGACTTTGACACAGACGGTATACATGTAGCCTACCAGACCGCTTGGCATCATGGGCACAGTCCATCTCAGTTCCATGTGACAGGTTTGCTGCGGTTGTTCCTCATGCACGCGTGCATGTGAGATGACATCAGGGCATGTGCTTGCGTGCATGCAGCGGCGTGCCACTTGTTGTTGCAATGTGGTGGTTACTGGACATGTCACAGTCACTGGGGTCGTGTTGTTGTTGTATGCACTTGTCGTCCATGCAAGGGTCCTGGTATGGGATTCCCGGGCGGGGGAGGGAGGGGTGCAGCACCCACAGACTCCAGGCGACCTATTCATGTCCACTGAGCGGTGTGTGTGTCCATGGGCGCTGGATCCATGTCGTGTCCTGGTTGTTCGTGCAGTTCCGTCCATGTGGGTGCGATACACAGACCCCATGCCACTGCCTCCCACGATGCATGCGGTGTTCCTGGATGTGATGGGGAACAGTGTGCATGTCCCGGTCATATCCGATGTCATGGCGATGTCGTTGATGGTGTGGTTACAGTTGCCGGTCATTTGGTATGGCTGTTGTGGTGGTGACTGGCCAGTCCGTGCGGAAGCTAAGCATGGGTGCGGGGTTGGCCATCATAGGTCAATCGGGGAACCTGCGTTGTCAGGTATGCGATGCCGTCCAGCAGGGCTTCCATGTCATTGGTGGTGTACATGTTTGCCAGCCAATGTAGCGGATGGTGGCTGTCAAGGTGTTGTTCGTAAGTTGTCCCTTGGAGGACCATGATGGGGCATGCTGGGTGACATTCGATGTAGCTGTTCTCGATGATCCGTCGTGTGGAGGCACAGTGGTCCCATTTCAGTGCGGGTGCGATGTTGGCCACATACGCCATGCCCCCATAGGCAGAGCAGGCCCTGTCGTGTGCGTCCAGAGGGAGGAGTAGTGGTAGCAGGTCCGCCTTTAGACATGCCGGGTTGGAGAGGCATATCTCCACGGGATGATGGTAGGGACACCTCCGACAGTAGAAGACGGGCATGACGCAGCTGAACAATGTGATGCGGTAAGTCAGTCGGTAACTTACGTTCAGCAGGGACAGGAGATCGCATCCCAATATATGTATCAGGTTGGTTTTGTACAGCTTGAGCTGTCCGGCGTAGTTGGGTAGGTGTGTTGCGGTTGCCATTTCGCAGCGGTGCGTTGTGGTGGCGTGCTCCGGCTGTGTGTGCAGTCTGCAATGTGCACGCTCCGAGGTTGCTGTGAGCTCTGTGTAGTCGTAGGGAGACAGGACTTGTGTTCTGTTGGCTTGTGCGGAGGACATGGGCCCTCATCCCACATGCTTCTCAGACAGTTCAAGGTCAGTGATGTGTGACTCCTTCCAATTAACTTGCATGTGGCCGACATGGGGGAGTGTTATTTTTTTCCTCCCCGTCCGTTGTGTGCTTCTGTGATATGCGCTATCTGCCCTGTGGTCGGTCTCCTCTGCATGCCTGTGTTGGTCTTTTCTTGGACAATGGCTGTATTCACCGGCTTCTTTCGTAGGGCTGTGGTTTCGGAGTTGGAATGGAAGGTCATTCAGTGCTGTCTGCTCTCCCTTGTGTGGGCGGCAGGCTGCCTTTCCGCTCTGCGTTGGGCCTTGTGTGTGAATGTTATTCTTGGGCCACCTGTTGTCGGTCCCGGGCTCTTTGGTGTTCCGTTTTATATGTCTTGTTCATATGTGCAGGGTGGTATGGGTGTTTCAGTGTGGTACTGGCGTTCCTCTTCCCGAAGGAGCCCTGCTTCTCCTAGTTGGTGTTGCCGCCGCTGTGTGCTACGCCATGTTTGTTACACTGGGGTGTGTCCTGCTGTTGCGTGACTTCACTGACATGTGTGCGTCGGTTGTGTGGCGTTGGGTGTTGTCCGTGAATTGGGCGTTGGGGACATGTCTGTGGCAGGCCTGTCACGTGTCATGTGCGTTCGGGGTGGGGCTGAGTGTGTGCTGCTTGGTTGTGTCCCTGTGTCTGTGTGCGACGCATGCATGGCGCTGCGGTTGGCCTCTGCGTTGTGCGCATGTGTGGCGGCGTCATCGCCGCTTTGGGGCCGTGACGGGGTGGTTGGTTCCTAGTCCCAGGTGGTGTGTACACATGTGTTACGCGATGTTACGATTTGGCCTGTGTGTCATATGTGGATGCAATGGTGGATGTGTAGTGTACACGCGCTGGTGGGGGTTGTCCGCTTTTCCGCCCTTGCACTGTGTGCGCTGTTTGCGTGCACTTGTTGTGTGTGTGCCTACCTGCGTCTCCGTGGTACGTTGCGTCCTTGGTGGTGCATCAGCAAGAGCATGGGGAGGGCCTGCAGTGCTGGATTCATGCTCGGGGAGCCGCTTCTTCGTTGTCCGTGCTCGGCGTCCGTGTTACCGCTTCGGTTTGTCGTACGGTATCTCTTAGCCGTGGGAGCCGTTTGTTTGCGGCATCGTAATTTATACGCCGGGCGGGACGTGATTTCGTCGGACGGTGTGTGTCAATTGTGCTGCGCCGCTACGTGTACGGGCGCACTTTGATGGCGGACGGTGTTGCTGGCTTGCCGGCGGTGTTTGGCCTACTTTTCGCATCGTAATTGGGCGGGCGTGTGGACTGCTGCGTGCCGGCGGTAACTGGTGGTTTTTGCATCCGCCAGCACGGCGGTTGTGCTTCCGCCCGCCATCGTAATGACCCCCTAAATTTTGCTAAATCTTTGAAAATTCATATCTCCGGTTCCCTATATTGGATTTTTGTCGTTTTGGTGTCATTTTAAAGATACAAATATTTCCTATTTTTATAAATTGGTGTTGGATTTTTATTATGTGTTGTGTTTTAATTATTTACTGAATTGGTGTTTTTAAATGCTTTACATACCTGTCTTTGAAGTTAAGCCTGTCTGCTCGCAGCCACGTTACCAAGGGTTGAGCACAGGAATAATTTTCTAAGACCTATGCTGAGTCCTACCAATGATTAGTGGCCTTATTGCCAGTGGCAGACCTACATTTGCCCCTACCAGTAGTCCACTTTCCAATAACAAAAAACATGCTTTCAGGACCAAAATCTAGTTTTCTGGCAAATTTGGTGTAATTCAATTCTGCCATTTTTGCAGTATCACTGTTCAATTTTCCAATGGAAAATTGCATGGGGAGAACGCTTTCCAGGAAATAGCTGAGGTGGCTTAACTGTTTTGGGGAAAGTTTTGTGAAGATTCGTCAAATGGCACCAAAGTTATAAGCAAACCAAAAAATCAGTTACCTTTGGAAACGTGGTCCTAACTATAACTATTCAGTGGCAACTACCACTTGGTCAAATATATATATATATATATATATATATATATATATATATATATATATATATATATATATATATATATATACACACTGAAAAAAACAAAGGTTAAAGTGCCATTATAAATAGGTGATATTGAGTGATGTAATATGTGGGGTAATTAGCAGTGCATGGCGAGGGCGCAAAATATAGTTACCTTAGTGCATGAGCCACTACATTGGGGGCCGCAGTAGGGAGCCCCCGGGCCCCTGCAGCATCGCCAGCTCCCCACATGCACTTATCCTGGGTGCATCGGGAGCCTGCTTTGCTCCCACCCGAAGGGAACAGCTGTTTTTGCTTGCTCCCTCCGGGCGGGAGCAATTTGAGTTTCCTTGCCCGCAAGAGCACGGGTGGAAACAGAAGTCTCCTCCCACCCGACGGGAGGTTCTTCAATGCTCCCGCTGAGTGGAAGCAGACTTTTGTTTCCCTGCCCGTGCTCTTGCAGACAGGGAAACCACTGTGTCCCGGAGGTGGACAGTTGTCATAGAACATGTTATAAGTGATGTCAAATGTGAGGTCATAAAAATGTTATCACTGACATATTCAACTACCTATAACACTACTTTAATCCTTGTTTTTTTCACTGAATATATATACATATATAGATATTTTGAATTCTGTAATCCCGTTACAAAAACCTGTCTTGAATTTCTTTATAAATGGCGACTTGTGACGTACCCAGTCACTGATTATAAAGAAATGACGTCAGAACTCAACTCTGATGTCTGCCTGATTGAGGAAGCAGGGCCGGCTCTAGGGCGGTGCGATCGGTGCCACCGCACCGGGCGTTGACTTGGGGTGGGGTCGCCCTGCTTGCAAATATATTATGGCTTGAAAACGACCGATTAATGTTCTTACTGGAGAGAGACGGAGTTTTGTCTAGTGGAAGTTTGACTCCTCGTAAGGTAGCTCAGAGGGTTAATATGCCTGCTGGTAAGAACATGTGCCATGCAGATCACAAAGTGTATATAATGTTAATAGATCAATGGGTTACTGCTTTTGTCAGAGAGATCTTTTTGTTACTTGCAGTTCATAAGTTAAAATCCTAATATGGAACACTGAGCTATTAATTGTCATCAAAGAGCCGCATGCAAACTGCAAGGTGTATATTAGACCTACATGTTTTTTTGTCCGTTCTTTCATTAACCTAATCTTGCAAAAAGGGTTAATTTGGGTAGAAATGAATTATTATTATTAAAGAGAACCCCTAACAATTAGTGTTATGCTTTTAATTCTGAATTTGTGCTTTTCCAGACCAAGGACTCTTAAACTATACTGCCTATCAGTATGAATGACACATGACTCCTACATCTTGTAATCCTCTGTCTTATGTAACATTTCCTATACACTGATTTACACGTGTGATTGTCCCTGTTAAATGTGTGTATGATGTAAAGTGCTCTGATACTTCACACTGGTATGAGTGGAGCTTTGAAACTAAATGAATCTGAGAGACTGTTATGGAGACTTGAGGGGCACAGTTAAATGGTGGTAGTGAGGGAATCTGTGGCAGCGGTGGTCTTTGGGGGATGCCAACAAACATTGTCGCACAGGGCGCCACTAGTGCTAAAGCCGGCCCTGAGAGTAAGCAATCTGGAACCTCGTGGTAATGCAGAGAAATTCCGGTACGTGTTACTTTAACATGGCAGGACTGCAGAGCTTGGTGTCACAGGCAAGGCCGGCTTTTGGCATGGACGAGCAGGGCCCATATCGCCAATCTTCAGAGGGGTGCACGGAGCTGTATGCATTAAGGTTATGCAAACAGCAGTACCCCCCCCTCATTTGGCTCCAGTGATGCAGTTAGAAGTGGTCTTATTCAATACTGACGGTGAGCAGTCAAAATATCGAAAATAAAATATCGATATACAATAATATCGAAGTTAAAATATCGAAGGGACAGAATATCGATGTGAAGAATATCGATGGACAGAATATCGACCCTAAGGTAAGTAATATCGAATTTTTTAATATCGATGTAAATAATATCGAAGTTAGTAATATCGAAATCAAATATATCGATGTTACTAATATCGATGTTACTAATATCGATATTTGTATTATTGTTATGTATTTTGTTATGTTTTTAATATGTATGTGTTATATGTGTTTTTGTTAAGTGTTCTACTTGTTTAAAAATATATGTATACAATTTTTATATGTTAATACATTTTTTTAAGTTATTTTTTTTTGTACTGTAGCGGGTTGTGGGTTTATAGGGGAATAGGGTGGGAAGTAATTTAATTATACTAAATTAATTATTAATTTTTAGGAATTATAAATTAATTTTAATTATTTTTGCGTTTAAGTTCTGTAGCGGGTTGTGGGTTTATAGGGGAATAGGGTGGGAAGTAATTTAATTGTAATTAAGTTATAATTTATTTTAATTAATTGTTATTGATAATTATATAATTGTTAATTAATTAATAATTGGTAATTAATTTTTATTAATTGGTGATTAATTTTTATTAATTCATTAATTGATCATCATGTAATTTAAATGTAATTAACTTATAATTTATTTTAATTAATTGGTATTGATAATTATATTATTGTTAATTAATTGATAATTGGTAATCAATTATTATTAATTGGTAATTAATTATTATTAATTAGTTATTAATTTTTATTAATTGATTAATTGATCATTATGTTAAGTGTATTATTTTATCATTGGAGTGTGTTGTGCGTTTATAGGGGAATACTTTTGGAAGTAATTGAAATCTAATTAAGTAATTATTAAATTTATTTTTGGGTATTGATAATTAATTTATTGGATATTAATTATTAATAGGTAATTTTTTAAATTACAATTTTTTGGTTCTAAAAATTAATTTATTGTTGTTTTATTATTAATTGGTAATTAAATATTATTAAATATTATTTATTGATAAATTTAATTAATATATTAAGAATTATTTATTAATTGATAATTAATGTTTAATTATTATTATTATTGGTATAAAAAAGCATTTAATTGTTCAATATTAGTTAATTGGTAATTAAGGGGCCCATTACGATACCCGGCGTAAAAAAATCCGCCAGGCATGGAAGCGGCAAAAATCCGCCCGCACACACCGCCTGAACACCGACCACGCCATTATGAGTACACAAACCGAAAACCGCCATCGGCGGAAAAATCACACAAAATACCGCCCGCCATCGTCCGAGTCGGAGTCAAACCGCCCGCCACGGACGGAAACACGCACGACAACACAAAACCGCCCGCCCACACGGCCGACACACCGCACGTGAAATTACGATCGCACCGCCATGAGCGCGGAAAAACAACAAATATACCGCCCGCCAGCGCAAACAACGCCGATGAGAATCGACACGGCAGAAGCCATGGCGCCAACGTACCTGCACAGAAACCATCCGCACACAAAACCAATAGCACACAACATGGCCAACAAGTCCACACAGCAAGGCACACACAAATACACAAGCACAGTACACATCCCGAAAACACCCCCCGGACAAACAAAAAATACAAAGGCCAGAACCCCAGACACAACACACCTGAAAACAACAGACCATGAGGACACACCCACATAGGTGAGTACAAAAGCAGCACTCCCACAGACCACAACCCCTTGCTACATTGCAAACCAGAGAGGAGAGGAGAGGACACAGTGACACAGCAAGGACAGCAGCACACCACAGAAACGCACACATCACAACCACCACCACCACCACCACCAAACACCGGCACCACAAACCCCCTGCACATTACACAACACACACCGCACCAGCACCACAAACACCATGGCACCACAAAGGATGCCCAAGTTCACGCCCATGGAGCTGACGGTCATGGTCGACGAGATCATCAAGGTGTACCCACAAATCTATGGGAACATGGTCCAGCACACACCACTAGCCACCAGAAACAGAATGTGGAACCGGATCGTAGACCAGGTCAATGCAGTCGGGACCCTGCCCAGGAACAGAGTCGAGATAAACAAACGTTGGAATGACGTAAAGAGCCTGGTCAAGAAGAAGGAGGGCAAAAACAGAGAGCTGGCTGCCGTCACTGGCGGAGGGAATCCCGCGCTCTTTAAGACCTTCAAAGCGTGGGAGGAGAAGGTGCGAGTCGTAATACATCCGGAGATCCTCGCCGGATTAGCAGGGGAGTGGAGGCTGGTAAGTACAAACTAATGTATACCAGCACACCGCTATGTACTCACATGCGCAACTACCATGCCACAGCTCCCAGGGACAAACACCCCCATGTCCAGCACACAATACACAACACATCACACACACATGCAACAGACACTACCACACACAGCCCAAACCGAACAACTGTAAGATGCGTGGGGACATGTGTACACTAAGCCAGCCACGTAACCACCAACAGGTCCCCAAATATGCCAGAAGCGCCACAACGAGCACCCACCACACCCATGTGTCCGCCACAGCTGCACTAACCGACAAGTAACAGGTAAGTGGCAGGAACACAAAGTGCAGTGGGTGGGACGGTGGACAGCCCAAGTACAACACACACCAGGCCCCAGTCCCACAGCACAGCAAGGAGGAGCATCCCCCACACCCCACAGCCACGTGTCAGCCACCGCAGTGCACAACGACAGCCGAAAGGCAGACATCACGGTCCACAGCAATCGGTGTCAGTGGGTGTACAGCCACCCCCACGACCCACTACACCCCCCACCCCCACAGACCTGCAACATGGAGCACCCCCGCTTAGAGCCATGTGGCATCCAGTACAGTGCACGCACGAACAACTTGCAGGTGGGAAACTGGACAGGGCTGGATTACTGGAGGCATGAGGACCATAACACCACCAACACATGGGACATGTCACGTAGCAGACGAACACGCAGCACCGCCCACCGTCACGAACAAGTGAACAATGTGCACACGGACATGAACAACAGACTCACACCCCACATGACCCATCACAGACATAGCAACACCCAAGGAGCCACGTCTGCATGCACAAGCCACACTGAATATAGTCCCACACGGCAGCCACTGTGCAACTCATCACACACAACCGAAACACCATTGAAGTCCTGTCCATGTAGCCCCCACTGCCTGTCAACCCCACACCCCACAACTACGCCTATGTAAGACAAACAACACTAGACGCAACAGAGCGGAACAACATAAATGCACACGAACACCACTGAACCCATCAAACTCACAGACACACCATGCACATACAACATACCATCCATCCCATCCGTCAGCCCCAGTCTCATGAAAGGCATGTCATCCGCACAGCTGCCACACATACAGCAGTCACGCTAAGACACATGCCCATGACCAACCATGTGCCAGAAGTCAATTAAGCGCACGACACACTGTGAGCAACAACACACAACATGGGCCACACCCCCCGAGCACTGCAGTGATGCACATGGCACAGGGCAGCACGCACACCAAGGAGATGGGACAACTGCAATACGTTGGCTGGCACACAACTATCACTCACTCATAACGATGCGTCCAATGCCATGTCCAGTAACCACAACAGACAGCAAATATGCAGGGCATGTCAGGCATGCACACACCTCAGACCATGCACTGTCATGCTGCCACAACACATGTCACGTTCGGCACCCATGGCTCACAGCATGTACCCCAAAAGCATATCCCCTCCCAAATGCGAATCTGGGGCATGGCCCCCATGTTGCCATATGCGTTCCTAAGCGTTCCATTTGAACCCCAAAAGCATATCCTCCCAAATGCGAATCTGGGGCATGGCCCCCATGTTGCCATATGCGTTCCTAAGCGTTCCATTTGAACCCCAAAAGCATATCCCTCCCAAATGCGAATCTGGGGCATGGCCCCCATGTTGCCATATGCGTTCCTAAGCGTTCCATTTGAACCCCAAAAGCATATCCCCTCCCAAATGCGAATCTGGGGCATGGCCCCCATGTTGCCATATGCGTTCCTAAGCGTTCCATATGAACTCCAAAAGCAAAGTACAAACCAGACCCAGGATGGGCCAGGAGCCCGCATACACCAGAGTCACAATGAGTAGGGGCACAGCAACACACCCATCGGCATGGCCAATCCGTCCCATGCCACATGTGCACAGCACACAGTCCCATTGCCTAGCACACACAACTACAGATGCCACAGCCACACACTCGCCTCCGGGAAACCCATGTACGAGATTGCACGAACTGCCAATGTCAGACGACTAATACATACTTCGCCAGGTGCAACACAATAACAAATCTCATTCTCTCCACAGGTGACGAACTGCTGGATGCTGGGGATGGAGACAGCAGCCAGCACAGCCAGCCTACAAGCCCCCAACGAGGACACACGGATCTGGAGGATCTGTCCTCCTCTTCGGACACGGACCACCAAGCTGGCCCATCTGGCGTGGCAGGGCCCAGCCGCTCCCCAGGACCCCTCCTACCCACCAACCCATCATCCAGGGATGCTGAACAGTCCCAGTCCCCTGCTGCCACTGTCGTTGCGGCCACACCCACGGTCATTGCGGCCACTACCACTGCCGCAACCGCCACCATCGCCGCACCGACCACCACCGCCTCCACCACCACCACGTCTTCGCTGGCACCAGCCCCAGCGCAGGTGGTGGCCCGGCCGACTGGATCCACCCTGGGAGCCACAGCGAGGACCGTGGTGTGCAATGTGGCTAGTGGGCAGGCCGGTGGCAGCAGGACTGGTAGGAGGAGCAGGGTCAGGGAAACGCCAGCCTCCCCTGGGAGCCATGCCCTGCCTCAAATGGCCAGAGTCCTTGGGGCCTATGAAGAGGCCCAAGGACAATGGGCCAGGTCTGCTACTGACACGCGGGAGGTGCTGGGGGTGCTGAGGTCCATGGACGCCCATATGGGCCAATTCGTGTCCCGTATGGACCAACTCGTGGACCTCATGGGCCAGCTGGTGGTGGCGGTGGGGTCACAGGCAAGGCCAGCAACACCACCTCCGCCACCACCTGCTAGGGCGCAGGCTCGGGCAGCAGTGTCCACTTCCCCTGCGTCCACAGCCAGTGAGCACACCTCACCCACCACCAGCAGGTCGCCACCACACACCCCCTCCCAAACGTGGAAGGGGCCGTCCGAAGAGGAAACAGATCTCCCGGGAGGACTTCGCACGCTCCAGTCGCAAGTGAGGCAGCCAGCCAGCCTTCCGCCAGCCTTCCTTGACCAGCCACTGCATTGACTTGCTCTACGATCCCACTCCACACAGCCAGCTGGATGGCATGTGTGTGTTGGACTATGGACATAGAACCAGTGGGTACACCCTGATCATCACGCAGCCATGACCGACAGCTCATTGTCACTGCACGCACCACTTTTGTCATCACCTTACACACAATCACATGTCACAGTTTGTAATAAATGCACCTTTTTCACTAACTGCTGTTTGTGCCCTGTGTTTTATTTGTACGGAATACAACGGCCACCTTGGGCGGAAAGGCACCTGATGCGTGGCATGGCAATGGAATCCGGAGGGCCTGTAGGGACCTAGGGGTGGGAGACAGAACAGGAGCACATTCAATGAGTGTGTCACACACCCATCACACAGTACATGTCAACAACTACAAGCAATGTACACACATCGCACAGAGCAATAGGGCACAATGCCACAGTCACCAACAGTGGCATACTACCCTGGCCATGGAGCGTTGACACACTGCACGCAGTGAACATACGGCCACCCTGACACAGCACACACACACCTGCACAGATACAGACACATCATCCGTCGTACATGGACACTCACCGTCAAGTGAAGTAGCGGGCGATGAGCTGCTGGCGCACATTCCCAGCTTCCTCCTCTCCGCTGTCCACCTCACTCGAGCTGTCCTGGTCTGCGGGCTGGGGCCCTGGTTGATCTCCGTCATCCACAATGAGGGGGATCTGCTTCCGAATGGCCAGATTGTGCAGCATGCAGCACGCCACCACTATCTGGCACACCTTCTGTGGGGAGTACGCCAGTGCACCCTCGGTGCGGTCCAGGCACCTGAACCTGGACTTGAGGAGGCCAAAGGTACGCTCGACCACACGTCTGGTCCTCCCATGTGCCTCATTGTATCGATCGTCTGCTGGGGTGCGAGGATTCCTCAATGGACTGAGCAGCCATGCCCCATTCGGATACGCAGAGTCACCTGGGTGTGAGGGACACAGAGAACCGTTGCAATTCCAACTGGACAGGGGACAGCATCGCACAACCAGCACGCTACACCACTCCACATACTCACCGACAATACAGGCACGATCCTGTTGCAGATTGGCCATCAGTCGTGGCAAGATGCTGTTGCGCATTATGTGTGCGTCATGGGCCGAGCCTGGAAACTTGGCACACACGTGGGTGATCACCATGTCCGCAAGGCACACCACTTGCACATTCAGGGAGTGCGTGTGCTTCCTGTTGCGGTACAGGTGCTCAGTGGCCTGTGGTGGAACAAGGCCAACATGAGTGCAGTCAATGGCTCCCACGACGTGTGGGATTCTGCCAAGGGCATAGAATGCACCCTTCACTGCCGCCAATTCACGAGCCCTGGGGAATCGGATGTACCTGTTCCGGTACAGCATCATGGCTGCCAGTACATCCCTCAGCACCTTGCTGAACATGGGCTGGGACATCCCTCCTCCACTGCCCACTGTGTGCTGGAATGACCCAGTGGCGAAGAAATGCATGGCGGCCATCACCTTAGCCGTGGGGGTGACAGCAGTCGGATACACCCTGCGGGGACGGAGATGGGGCTCTAACATGGCACACAGTCGATGCAGAGTTGGCCTGTCCAGCCGAAACTTCCTGATTACCTCTGTATCGTCCATGTCCGCCAGCAATTGGTATGGGCGGTCAATGTTCGGTCTCCGCCTGGGTTAAATGGCAGAGGACACATGTCAAAGCAACACGGCACATAGCAATTTCGCATACACATCACTGACATGACTGAGCAAGCACATGAGCCACAGCCCAGCTGTCAAGCTGGGACGGCACGGCCACAATACACTTACACAGGTCTCCCAACAATGGCAATGGCAAGTGAGACATACCACTGCCATGTGCATGCACATGGGGATCTAGGCCCCAATGACTTGCGGGGCGTGCTGATGGGGACTGACTGCATATTCGTCAAGCGGCAACGCCACGGCAACATGAGTGTCTGCTGAGCATGGAACTGCTTCCGAGGCTGGATGAGTATGGCACACGACGACGACGATGTGGGCACGGGCTGAGCGGCCAATACAAGTGGGACCTGTGGCACGAGGGGATATGAGACAGTAGTAGGTGTCAGCACTGCACCCTATGTACAGCACTGTACGGATCACAGCTCCCGAAACATTGACTGGTGTCCACATTGACAGCCCCATGCCAAGACGGCTGTGTGCTTGCAGTCACACGTCACAGGTGAGAGGTTACATTGCACGTGCCAGGTGGCAGACGTACATAGTGGGAGCTGGCATGTGTGTGCATGTGTCTCCTGTTCAGGATCCACCAGATGGGCGCTGACTCTGTACTGACCATTGGACACAGCATGTTCCGTGGAAGGCTTGTGTGTGTGGGATGGTGGCACTGGATGTGCCTCCGTTGGGTGGGGGGCCATGCACAGGGCGGGTACGTCGATGATTGCGCATTGTTGGTCACGGTGGGTGCACCAACTAAGATGTGTTGCCCTGTGTTCAATTCCTATGTCCGCATGATGATGGACTGTGGATGTGGGCAGACTACACATTGGTCGATGTGCTGTCTATATGCATGTGCCTTCACACCAGGCACAGCTGCCCCTGCACATGTGACCCCTGCTGGACTCGCTGCTGGGTCTGTGGAGCTGATGCACCTTCTGCGCGTGGGGCGGACAGCTCTCCTCACTTCCCTCATTGCGCATGTCATGTCTTTGCCGCAGGTGACATGGATCATGGAGGGCCCACATGTACGCGTGGGTAGGCTACACATGATTGTTCACTGGTCGCCACCCCCAGTCAGTGTTTCGAATGGGAAGGTTGTCGTGCTGGTGGTATGTTCGATGTGGCGGATGGGCGGGCCTAGGTGCGGGCTTACATTCCGGACATGGGGGGTAGTTGGATTGGCGACTAGTTGCAGTACACACGGGACACGTCTCTTCCTTTCCACATCTGGGTCATCCCTTGTACTAACTGACAGTGATACAGTCATCTTCGCCCCAGCCCTCATGTCCTCCCCTCGCCCCCCAATATGCATGCTCACCTGCGAGGCTAGCGCTTGCACAGGCAGCCCCAAGCTCGCACCAGAGAGGGCAAGGAGTGTATGTGTGGGTCCAGTTGCACGAGTGGGCTGTCTCAGGGTATGATGTGTGGCGGGACGCCGTCCACCTGCGTGGTGCCCCAAATGGAGACCCGGCCTGCATGGACTATGCATCACAGTCTTCGCCTTCCGGATCCGCCACCTGCGACACCCAGTGGCTGTGGCTGCCCTTGCGGCCAGGCCGCGTCCGTCTGTGGCTGATGGCCCACACATTCACTCTTTGGCCTCTCTGGGGAGGGCTCGGGGGTGGTGGCGCACGCGCTTGCACTTAGTCGCAATGGCATGTGGCGTGGTTGGTATGATGGGCAATGGATGGGATGGTGCGAGCCACCTCCCGTGACGTCAGTGCTGCTCGTGCTGTGGTGCGTCCCCCTACACTTCCATTTGACTTGTGCCATGCTAGACGTTGAGGTTCTATTGCCTGCGTGATATGACCAGGAGGAGCGCGAGGAGACCTCTCACACACCATGCTCCACTGCCATCCCGTGCCCTGTATCGCCTGTGCGGATTGACTATGTTGGGGTTACACCTGGTCGACTGGGGCTGTGTGTGCCTTGTCAAGGGGCATGGCGGGCGCACAACAGGATCCAGCTTGTCCACAGAGGGTGGGCTGAGGTGCGCCTGGTACCGCTTTGTACGTGTGCCCGGCTGCTGTGCACACACGTGTTCACTCCCCCGACAGGTGTCCTCTCACAATGCCCAGGGAAGCGGTGGTGTACTGTTCATGACCCCTCCCAACACGGCGTGCTCCAACTTGGCATGTGCGCATCTACCCGTCGCACCCACCCACCTGAGCACTGCGTCCATACGACTTCACACGACACATGTGTGTCTTCCACAGTAGTGCTACTCATTTGCGTTGACATCCAATACCAGTGGACTACATGGTCATGTCACGACTGCCGTGTACTTCACATACTCTCATCCTCTCTCATTCGTACTTGTGAAATGAGTCAGCGGAGACAGTTCTGGTTTCAAACATTATATTGAGTCTTCTGTCCTCTGTGATGCAGTATAGTGGACACTACTGGCAGCGGAATACATGTTGAGGATATACTGAGCATGATTACAAATGGGATAGGGTGTGGGGTTACATCTGCTTGGCCAAGGCTGTGCTAATGTACATTTACGTATAGCTGCGGAGCTGCGGACTTTGACACAGACGGTATACATGTAGCCTACCAGACCGCTCGGCATCATGGGCACAGTCCATCTCAGTTCCATGTGACAGGTTTGCTGCGGTTGTTCCTCATGCACGCGTGCATGTGAGATGACATCAGGGCATGTGCTTGCGTGCATGCAGCGGCGTGCCACTTGTTGTTGCACTGTGGTGGTTACTGGACATGTCACAGTCACTGGGGTCGTGTTGTTGTTGTATGCACTTGTCGTCCATGCAAAGGTCCTGGTATGGGATTCCCGGGGCGGGGGTGGGAGGGGTGCAGCACCCACAGACTCCAGGCGACCTATTCATGTCCACTGAGCGGTGTGTGTGTCCATGTGCGCTGGATCCATGTCGTGTCCTGGTTGTTCGTGCAGTTCCGTCCATGTGGGTGCGATGCACAGAGCCCATGCCACTGCCTCCCACGATGCATGCGGTGTTCCTGGATGTGATGGGGAACAGTGTGCATGTCCCGGTCATATCCGATGTCATGGCGATGTCGTTGATGGTGTGGTTACAGTTGCCGGTCGTTTGGTATGGCTGTTGTGGTGGTGACTGGCCAGTCCGTGCGGAAGCTGAGCATGGGTGCGGGGTTGGACTTCATAGGTCACTCGGGGAACCTGCGTTGTGGTCCGACGTATTTACAGGTTGTCAGGTATGCGATGCCGTCCAGCAGGGCTTCCATGTCATTGGTGGTGTACATGTTTGCCAGCCAATGAAGCGGATGGTGGCTGTCAAGGTGTTGTTCGTAGGTTGTCCCTTGGAGGACCATGATGGGGCATGCTGGGTGACATTCGATGTAGCTGTTCTCGATGATCCGTCGTGTGGAGGCACAGTGGTTCCATTTCAGTGCGCGTGCGATGTTGGCCACATACGCCATGCCCCCATAGGCAGAGCAGGCCCTGTCGTGTGCGTCCAGAGGGAGGAGTAGTGGTAGCAGGTCCGCCTTCAGACATGCCGGGTTGGAGAGGCATATCTCGACGGGATGCTGGTAGGGACACCTCCGACAGTAGAAGACGGGCATGACGCAGCTGAACAATGTGATGCGGTAAGTCAGTCGGTAACTTACGTTCAGCAGGGACAGGAGATCGCATCCCAATGTATGTATCGTGTTGGTTTGGTACAGCTTGAGCTGTTCGGCGTAGTTGGGTAGGTGTGTTGCGGTTGCCATTTCGCAGCGGTTCGTAGAGGTGGCGTGCTCCGGCTGTGTGTGCAGTCTGCAATGTGCACGCTCCGGGGTTGCTGTGAGCTCTGTGTAGTCGTGGGGAGACAGGACTTGTGTTCTGTTGGCTTGTTTGGAGGACACGGGCCCTCTTCCCACATGCTTCTCAGACAGTTCAAGGTCAGTGCTGTGTGACTCCTTCCAATTAACTTGCATGTGGCCGACATGGGGGAGTGTTTTCTTCTTTCTTCCCCGTCCGTTGTGTGCTTCTGTGATATGCGCTATCTGCCCTGTGGTCGGTCTCCTCGGCATGCCTGTGTTGGTCTATTCTTGGACAATGGCTGTATTCACCGGCTTCTGTCGTAGGGCTGTGGTTTCGGTGTTGGAATGGAAGGTCATTCAGTGCTGTCTGCTCTCCCTTGTGTGGGCGGCAGGCTGCCTTTCCGCTCTGCGTTGGGCCTTGTGTGTGGATGTTATTCTTGGGCCACCTGTTGTCGGTCCCCGGGCTCTTTGGTGTTCCGTTTCATGTGTCTTGTTCATATGTGCAGGGTGGTATGGGTTTTTCAGTGTGGTACTGGCGTTCCTCTTCCCGAAGGGGCCCTGCTTCTCCTAGTTGGTGTTGCCGCCGCTGTGTGCTACGCCATGTTTGTTACACTGGGGTGTGTCCTGCTGTTGCGTGACTTCACTGACATGTGTGCGTCGGTTGTGTGGCGTTGGGTGTTGTCCGTGAATTGGGCGTTGGGGACATGTCTGTGGCCGGCCTGTCACGTGTCATGTGCGTTCGGGGTGGGGCTGATGTGTGTGCTGCTTGGTTGTGTCCCTGTGTCTGTGTGCGACGCATGCATGGCGCTGCGGTTGGCCTCTGCGTTGTGCGCATGTGTGGCGGCGTCATCGGCGATTTGTGGCCGTGACGGGGTGGTTGGTTCCTAGTCCCAGGTGGTGTGTACACATGTGTTCCGCGATGTTAGGATTTGGCCTGTGTGTCATATGTGGATGCAATGGTGGATGTGTAGTGTGCACGCGCTGGTGGGGGGTTGTCCGCTTTTTCCGCCCTTGCACTGTGTGCGCTGTTTGCGTGCACTTGTTGTGTGTGTGCCTACCTGCGTCTCCGCGGTACGTTGCGTCCTTGGTGGTGCATCAGCAGAAGCATGGGAAGGGCCTGCAGTGCTGGATTCATGCCCGGGGTGCCGCTTCTTCGTTGTCCGTGCTCTGCGTCCGTGTTTCCGCCTCTCTTTCACGTGCGGTGTCTCTTTGCCGTGGGAGCCGTTTGTTTGCGGCATCGTAATTTATGCGCCGGGCGGGACGTGTTTCGTCGGACGGTGTGTGTCAGTTGGGCTGCGCCGCTACGTGTACGGGCGCACTTTGATGGCGGACGGTGTTGCTGGCTTGCCGGCGGTGTTTGGCCTGCTTTTCGCATCGTAATTGGGCGGGCGTGTGGACTGCTGCGTGCCGGCGGTAACTGGTGGTTTCTGCATCCGCCAGCACGGCGGTTGTGCTGTCGCCCGCCATCGTAATGGGCCCCTAAGTTTTAATAATTTATATGTTTTTTGTTATTAAAAATATTTTATTGTTCAATATTTATTATTTAGTAATTAATATTTATTAATTATTATTTATTGGTATTTATTAATTTATTGTTAATACATTTTCTATTGGTAATTGTGTTTTTAATAATTATTTATTGGTATTGGTAAATAGTTTAGAGTTATTTAATAATTCATTAATTATTAAAAAAAAATGTTTTATTTATAAGTATGGTATTTGTAACTTCTACGCTATCCAACACTTTCCCTACTGTTGCACTCTCTGGAGTTGGAATAGTAATTTTTACCCCTACGCTATCCAACACTTTCCCTACTGTTGCACTCTCTGGAGTGGGAATAGTAATTTTTACCCCTACGCTATCCAACACTTTCCCTACTGTTGCACTCACTGGAGTGGGAATAGTAATTTTTACCCTCACGCTATCCAACGCTTTCCCTACTGTTGCACTCACTGGAGTGGGAATAGTAATTTTTACCCCTACGCTATCCAACACTTTCCCTACTGTTGCACTCTCTGGAGTGGGAATAGTAATTTTTACCCCTACGCTATCCAACACTTTCCCTACTGTTGCACTCACTGGAGTGGGAATAGTAATTTTTACCCTCACGCTATCCAACGCTTTCCCTACTGTTGCACTCCCTGGAGTGGGAATAGTAATTTCTACCCCTACGCTATCCAACACTTTCCCTACTGTTGCACTCACTGGAGTGGGAATAGTAATTTTTACCCTCACGCTATCCAACGCTTTCCCTACTGTTGCACTCCCTGGAGTGGGAATAGTAATTTCTACCCCTACGCTATCCAACACTTTCCCTACTGTTGCACTCTCTGGAGTGGGAATAGTAATTTTTACCCCTACGCTATCCAACATTTTTCTTACTGTTGTTTTTTTGGGGGTTGTAATAGTAGTTTTATTCCCTACGCTATTTAATATTTTTTGTATTATTTTAGTTAATATAGTATATAATTAATTTTCAAAATATTAAAAGTAAATTTAATTTTTTAATTTGTTATACATAATTATTTAATTTTTATTTATGTTATTGTTTTATGTGTATAGATGTATTTGTAATTTATAATATTTTTTAATAATTTATAATTTATTAAAATAATTATTAAAACTGATTATTAAGTAAGTATATATATTATATATTATATGTATATGTTTAATTAATGTTTTATTTAATTATATATGTTACTTATTAATTTTAAATATTATAAAATATTTTTAACTATGTTTATTTTAATTATAAGTATTATTTAGTTTATTTTACATATTATTTTTAACAAAAAAAAACGATATTTTTGATAACGATATTTTTGACATCGATATTTTTTTTCTCGATATTTTTGTACTTACCATGTTGTAGATAGGATTTCGATATTATTGACATCGATATTTTTGTTGCGATATTTTTGTAGGTCGATTTTTTGACCTTCGATATTTTGTCAGTGATTCAATACTGACACCCCATTAGCCCCCATCCTTTCCCTCCCTTCTCTCTCTCACCCCTGCTGACAAATACCAACAACCCCCTCACCAGCATGTCGATGCTGTGGGTAATACAGGTGAGTTGTGGGAGACTCCGAGATGTTTGTACTTAGAGGCAAGTCACTGCTCAGCCAGGCACTGGCTGGTTGCACAAAGGGACTCCCTGCTGCTTCATTTTATTCACTAGCAGCACCTTACAGGCGCCACATTTCTTTTCGCCCTGCGAGCTATCCTAG
>CAWUFW010028175.1:0-23070 GCA_963921515.1 Calotriton arnoldi | reverse complement strand
TAAGCCTGGGCGTAGTTCGCGAAGTAGCGCTACGCGAGCTACGCAAAGTGCAGTTCGCACTACGCGAGCTACGCGTAGCACAACGCGAACTGCGTAGTGCACTGTTCGCAATGATTGCACAGTGCCGGATGCTTGTCCGCACTGTGCAATCATTGAAAACGGCATCTTGCACAGTGCGAGCTGTCTTTTACTGCCGCTCGAGTAGATTTTTACTCGAGCGGCAGCTTTCTCAACGCGGACTGGTAGTTTCTCATTGCGAGCGGTCGCGAGCATACGCGACCACTCGCAATGAGAAACCTGACCTCCCGCGTTGAAAATCTCGCCGGGAGGTTCATTTTCCACGCTCGCGATCGGCAACTTGATGTTGCTGATCGCGAACGAGGAAAAAGTCTCGCCGGGATGTCATTTTGCTTGCTCGCGGTCGCCAACTTGACGTTGAGGACCACGAGCAAGCAAAAAATGACCGCTGCACTACGCTACGCTATGCGTGTTTGCACTGTGCTACGTGCAATTCGCGTTGTGCGAAGTAGCGCAAACTTCGCAAACTACGCGAGCGTAGCGTAGTGCTTTGCCCAGGGTTAGAGCTGGTGTGGTTGCTGTGTCAGGAATGTGGGCGTGTGAAAGTGATGGGCCCTTGAATGGGGCTGTCTGCTGGTGTGAGTGTTGTAATGTGCTGGGCCCGCGGCTGGCGGTGTGAATGGTTTTGTATGTGTCACACGTATGAAAGGTGTATGAATGGCCTGTAAAGCGGTTGGTGCCTTGTCGTGGCTTTACAGCTCACGAGCCGTGAGTCAATGGTTCAGTTTCTCATCCTTTCAATTATTAACAGTGCATTTCATTTTTGTGAAATCTCTGGTTAATACAACCGTATATACTGAACCATCACTCACCCTCGTGCCAAATCCAACCTGTATGTCTGTGTGCTTGAAGAATAGGTGGTTGTTCAGAAATATTTGTCTTTTCTGTCTTTCTCAAGCAGGGTGTACCTTGTCCCTTTTTGTGAATGGTGTAATGTGTTGGTTTTGTGCCAGGTGGTGTGAATGGTCTTGTGTGTATCATGTATGAAAGGTGTGTGAATGGCCTGCAAAGCGGTTGGTGCCTTGTCGTGGCTTTACAGCTCACGAGCTGCGAGTCAATGGTTCAGTTTTTTGTCCTTTCAATTATTGACAGTGCATTTCATTTTTGTGAAATCTCTTGTTAATAACATTTTATATACTGAACCATCACTCGCCCTCGTGCCAAATCCAACTAGTATGTGTGTGTGCTTGAGGAATAGATGGCTTTTTAGTAATCTTTGTCTTTTTTGTCTCTCTGCCAAGGTGTACATTTCATCTAAGAAAAACCTACCAACTGTAGATTTTGTCGTAAATTAAACACCCATGGGAGTACATGGTGATGTCTCTCTTGTGGATCCCAACAAGTTATCTTACCCACAATGTCCTGCAAACCTCAAAATGTGACTGTCACATTTTCCTTGCATTTTTGTGCTCAAATTTTCATGCTGCAGAAAGTAACAACAAATTTCCAACCCCCCAGCATTTCTCCAAGTATCCCAATAGAAATGGTACCTCACTTGTGTGGGTGTGCCAAGTACCCACGGCAGACAAGGGTCCAAAACCTATTGATGCGACATAAAAATTACCTATCACAAACCAACCTGGTTTTGCAAGGGGGGTCCCATGAGTTTTTGGCCCGGGGCTCGGCGGCCATCTAGGGAAACCTACCAAACCCACACATTTATGGAAACTAGACACCCGGGGGAGTCCAGTGAGGTATGGCTTGCGTGGGTCCCCCCACATTCTCCTACCTAGAATCCCCTGCAAACCTCAAATTTCACTGAAAAAATCCCTTTTTTCTCACATTTCTGTGTGGGAAAGAACTGGAATCTGCGTGGATCCACAAATTTCCTCCTACCCAGCGTTCCCCCAGGTCTCCCAATAAAAATGGTACCTCACTTGCGTGGGTGGGTCAAGGACCCGCGACAGGCAAGGGCCCAAAACCTATTGAGGCGACATCAAAATTACATATCACAAACCAACCTGGTTTTGCAAGGGGGGTCCCATGAGTTTTTGGCTTGGGGCTCGGCGGCCATCTAGGGAAACCTACCAAACCCACACATTTCTGGAAACTAGACACCCGGGAGATTCCAGTGAGGTATGGCTTGCGTGGATCCCCTAACGTTTCCTTACCCAGAATCCCCTGCAAACCTCAATTTTAGCTGAAAAAAATCACTTTTTTCACACATTTTTGTTTGGGAAAGTTGTGGCATCACCGGGCTGACACAAATTTCCTACCACCCAGCGTTCCTCCGGGTCTCCTGATAAAAATGGTGCCTCACTCGTGTGGGAGGCCCAAGTACCCGCGACAGGCAGGGGCCCAAAACGTATTGAGGCGACATCAAAATTGCCTATCACCAAACAACCTGGTTTTGCAAGGGGGGTCACCTGGGTTTTTGGCCCCGTGCTCGGCGGCCATCTAGGGAAACCTACCAAACCCACACATTTCTGAAAACTAGACGCCCGGGGGATTCAAGGGAGGTATGGCTTGCGTGGATCCCCCAACGTTTCCTTACCCAGAATCCTCTGCAAACCTCAATTTTAGCTGACAAAAATCACTTTTTTCACACATTTTTGTGTGGGAAAGTTGTGGCATCACCGGGCTGACACAAGTTTCCTACCACCCAGCATTCCCCAGGGTCTCCCGATAAAAATGGTGCCTCACTCGTGTGGGAGCAAAAGACACACAATTGATGAACGGAATGCAGAACAAATCAAAACATTCACCCCCAGTCAAGAGATCTGGGTTAAATCCATCATTCTTTTGCTCATGGTGCCTCACTCGTGTGGGAGGCCCAAGTGCCCGCGACAGGCAAGGGCCCAAAACATTTTGTGATAGGCAATTTTGATGTTTCCTCAATACGTTTTGGGCCCTTGCCTGTCGCGGGTACTTGGGCCTCCCACACGAGTGAGGCACCATTTTTATCGGCAGACCCGGGGGAAAGCTGGGTGGTAGGAAATATGTGTCAGCCCGGTGATGCCACAACTTTCCCACACAAAATGTGTGAACAAAGCGATTTTTTCAGCTAAAATTTAGGTTTGCAGGGGATTCTGGGTAAGGAAACGTTGGGGATCCACCCAAGCCGTACCTCCCTGGAATCCCCCGGGTGTCTAGTTTTCAGAAATGTGTGGGTTTGGTAGGTTTCCCTAGATGGCCGCCGAGCACGGGGCCAAAAACCCAGCTGACCCCCCTTGCAAAACCAGGTTGTTTGGTGATAGGCAATTTTGATGTCGCCTCAATACGTTTTGGGCCCTTGCCTGTCGCGAGGTACTTGGGCCTCCCACGCGAGTGAGGCACCATTCTTATCGGGAGACCCGGGAACGCTGGGTCATAGGAAATATGTCTCAGCCCGGTGATGCCACAACTTTCCACACAAAATGTGTGAAAAAAGTGATTTTTTCAGCTAAAATTGAGGTTTGCAGGGATTCTGGGTGGAAACGTTGGGGATCCATGCAAGCCATACCTCCCTGGAATCCCCAGGTGTCTAGTTTTCAGAAATGTGTGGGTTTGTAGGTTTCCTAGATGGCCGCCGAGCACGGGCCAAAACCCAGGTGACCCCTTGCAAAACCAGGTTGTTTGGTGATAGGCAATTTTGATGTTGCCTCAATGCGTTTTGGGCCCTTGCCTGTCGCGGGTACTTGGGCCTCCCACACGAGTGAGGCACCATTTTATCGGGAGACCCGGGGAATGCTGGGTGGTAGGAAATATGTGTCAGCCCGGTGATGCCACAACTTTCCCACACAAAAATGTGTGAAAAGCGTGATTTTTTCAGCTAAAATTGAGGTTTGCAGGGGATTCTGAGTAGGAAACGTTGGGGGATCCATGCAAGCCATACCTCCTCGAATCCCCGGGTGTCTAGTTTTCAGAAATGTGTGGGTTTGGTAGGTTTCCTATATGGCCGCCGAGCACGGGGCCAAAAACCCAGGTGACCCCCCTTGCAAAACCAGGTTGTTTGGTGATAGGCAATTTTGATGTCGCCCCAATACGTTTTGGGCCCCTGCCTGTCGCGGGTACTTGGGCCTCCCACACGAGTGAGGCACCATTTTTATCGGGAGACCCGGGGGAACGCTGGGTGGTAGGAAATTTGTGTCAGCCCGGTGATGCCACAACTTTCCCACACAAAAATGTGTGAAAAAAGTGATTATTTCAGCTAAAATTGAGGTTTGCAGGGGATTCTGGGTAAGGAAACGTTGGGGGATCCACGCAAGCCATACGTCCCTGGAATCCCCAGGGTGTCTAGTTTTCAGAAATGTGTAGGTTTGGTAGGTTTCCCTAGATGGCCGCCGAGCACAGGGCCAAAAACCCAGGTGACCCCCCTTGCAAAACTAGGTTGTTTGGTGATGGGCAATTTTGATGTCGCCTCAATACGTTTTGGGCCCCTGCCTGTCGTGGGTACTTGGGCCTCCCACACGAGTGAGGCACCATTTTTATCGGGAGACCCGGGGGAACTCTGGGTGGTAGGAAATTTGTGTCAGCCCGGTGATGCCACAACTTTCCCACACAAAAATGTGTGAAAAAAGTGATTTTTTCAGCTGAAATTGAGGTTTGCAGGGGATTCTGGGTAAGGAAACGTTGGGGGATCCACGCAAGCCATACCTCCCTGGAATCCCCCGGGTGTCTAGTTTTCAGAAATGTGTGGGTTTGGTAGGTTTCCCTAGATGGCCGCCGAGCACGGGGCCAAAAACCCAGGTGACCCCCCTTGCAAAACCAGGTTGTTTTGTGATAGGCAATTTTGATGTCGCCTCACTACGTTTTGGGCCCTTGCCTGTCGCGGGTACTTGGGCCTCCCACACGAGTGAGACACCATTTTTATCGGGAGACCCGGGGGAACGCTGGGTGGTAGGAAATTTGTGTCAGCCCGGTGATGTCACAACTTTCCCACACAAAAATGTGCGAAAAAAGTGATTTTTTCAGGTAAATTTGAGGTTTGCAGGGGATTCTGGGTAAGGAAATGTTGGGGGATGGACGCAAGCTATACCTCCCTGGAATCCCCCTGGTGTCTAGTTTTCAGAAATGTGTGGGTTTGGTAGGTTTCCCCAGGTGCCGGCAGAGCTAGGGTTCAGAAACTACAGCTAGGCACTTTGCCAAAAAAGGGTCATTTTTCACTGTGAAATTGTGGTGTGTCCACGTTGCGTTTTGCGCCGTTTCCTGTCGCGGGCACTAGGTCTACCCACACAAGTGAGGTACCATTTTTCTCGGAGGGCTTTGGGGAACGTGGGGTGGGTGGAAATTTGTGGATCCACACAAATTCCAGAACTTTCCACCACAGAAATGTGAGGAAAATGTGTTTTTTTGGGCAATTTTTTAAGTTTGCAAGGAATTCTGGGTAACAGAACCTGGTGAGAGGCAGTCAAGTCACCCCATCATGGATTCCCCTGGGTGTCTAGTTTTCAAAAATGTATAGGTTTGCTAGGTTTCCCTAGGTGCCGGCAGAGCTAGGGTTCAAAAACTACAGCTAGGCACTTTGCAAAAAAAGGGTAATTTTTCATTGTGAAAATGTGGTGTGCTCACGTTGCGTTTTGAGCCGTTTCCTGTCGTGGGCACTATGCCTACCCACACAAGTGAGGTACCATTTTTATTGGGAGACTTAGGGTAATTCAGATTTGTAAAGCAACTGTTATTACCTATTGACTTTCAATGCATTTCTGCCTTCCAAATGAAAGACAATGTGTAAAAAAGAAGTCATTTTCTCATGCTAGTATGAGTGTTCCCAATTTCGGAAATGTGCAAATATCTACAGTTTCTAAACTCTATATTTTGTTCCCATTTCAGAAATACAATACCAATTTCTCCATGTATACATTTTCCCAGAGTAATTGCTATATACCCGCTACATAATAAAAACCATTGCAAGTCGCTGCTCAGTTTTTGACTCTGGGTTCGTCGGGTTCTTGGTGAACCTACAAGTCTTATATATCCCCACAACCAGTAAGGTCCTGCAAATGTAACGGTATATTGCTTTCAAAGAGCTGTCATAATTAGAAGAAGTTACAGGTGAAAACGTTGACACAAAAAGCTGTTTTTTTCAACTAATTTTCAATTTTTCCTATATTTAACTGTTAGTTTCTATAAAGAAACCTTGAAGGATCTACACAAATGGCCCCTTGCTGAATTCAGAATTGTGTCTACATTTCTAAAATGTATAGCTTTCCAGGATCCATTATTGCTTTCATACCCATTTCTACCATTAACTGGAAGGAGGTTGAAAGCACAAAAAATAGCAAAAATAGGCTATGTCCCAGAAAAATGCCAAAACTGTGTAAAAAATGTTGGTTTTCTGACTAAAGTCTGTCATTCCCTAAAAGCTGGGAAAATGGTGATTTCAGCCCAACAAACCCTTTTTTGATACCATTTGCAGGGAAAAACCCAGACGCTTTCATTTGCAGCCCTTTTTTCCCATTTTTCCCAAAAAAACAAAAATTTAGCTGTATTTTGGCTAATTTCTGGGACCCCTCCAGGGGAATCCACAAACCCTGGACACCTTTAGAATCCCCATGATGTTGGAAGAAAAGGACGCAAATTTGGCGTGGATACCTTATGTGGTCAAAAAGTTACAGGGGCCTAAGCGCGCACTACCCCAAATAGCCAAAAAAAGGCTTAGCACAGGGGGGGAAAGGCCTATCAGCGAAGGGGTTAAAAAAATACACAAATATCGACACAAAATTATCGACAAACATTAACATCAATATCACTAGTATCGATCAAAAAATATCATCAGAACTAATATCGAAAACATTAAATAAACACACAAAATGACCCAAATATCGAGAATAAAAATATAGATCACACTATTATCGCCCAAAAAATACCGACACCTTAAAGATATTTTTAATAACACAATATATCACATAAATAATATAAACAATATCACAAACATACACAACATATTAAATAAATAAATTTAACATTAAATACATTATAATTCAATAAAATAACTTTAACATATTTAAACTCACCAAATTGTATTATACTTACAAACGCTATATATAAAATAAATATTTTTAATATACATGCAATGCAAAATAAAATACAAATAATATACTATTACACTTTTAAATAAAGTAAGAATAAAAAAAGTTCAACTGAACATTAATTAGCGTTTCCCATATAAGGAAAAACTGCAAAATTAATTGAAAACATTAGTGACAACCAATGAATAATACCTACAACAAAAATAACCCAATAAAATTGAAAGCACAATTAAACAAACGTTATTTTATGTTCCAACAACAAAACCAAGAATAAGGGGAATCTCTGCCGGATTGCTTCTGCAACACTGGACTTCAGCATTGAAAGCTCTGAATACAACTTCAAAAAGTAAGTAAAATATCTATTTAATGTTACCACTGCATAAAATAATCGTAAAGCACTTTTTATAAAACTAAATAATTAATGTATATTTATTTTTAATTATATCTCCTCCACAGAAACTTCAACACATACTCAACTACCTTCAAACATCATCCAAAAACCACCTTGCCAAAAAAGTAAGTATAAATCTAAATTAAACTATTAAAACAAGTAAATTTCCAACCCAAATCGCCCACTAACCACACAAACCCCAAAATGAAATAAATGCTGTTAAACACATTTATTAAAATTTACATTTTTCTTCTGCAGGAAATCAAAAGAAACACTAAAGGCAAGCACCAACAGAAACACCTCAGCGTCAAAAAAAGTTCAACATAGTCAAACATGTAAGTATAATGTTGTATATAAAAACCTGTATTAAAATTAAAACAATTACAATACATTTTATATTTTTTATTTATATTTCTCATAGCATTTGAAACATCAGAATGACTGAAGGTGCCAAATTCATAACTTCCCAGAAAGGAAATTTTTTATTATGTTATATGGGATATTGCTACACCCAGGAGAAACAGACAGGCCACTAAATTAATTGGAAATGCAGCAAATATTATTCAAATGCATGTTATGGGAGGGCTACAACAAAAGAAACTACTGTGTTTACATGTTAAGGAACATAACCACCCCCTAACATAGCTGAAATAGAAGTGAGAGACAATTTAGATACTCTGAAAGAAGCTAGCACTAGTTCTCAAAATCCTACTACTGAAATATTAAAAGATGTACTCCCCAGAGTTCCAGAACATGTAACTGGCCAATTACCCTCTGTTGCAACATTGAAAAGGCTAATAGCTAGAACAAAAAAAGCAACTGCTACCACCCCACCCCACCTACCCCCAAAACTTTCAGTGAAATACAAATACCACCTGTACTCACTGTAAGTCATAATGAAGAGCAATTTCTACTTTATGACAATAAATCTAACGACAAAAGAATTACTATATATGCAACTCTCACAAACTTACTTACACTTCAGAATTGTGAAACATGGATGATGGACGGAACATTTCAAATATGTCCCAAACCATTTGACCAATTATATACAATCCATGGACTGTATCACAATACCAACATCCCCTTTATATATGCCCTGTAACCAAACAAACTAACCACTACCTATGTAGAACTCTTAACAAAAGTAAAGCAAGAAACTAATAATTACTATCCTCAAAACATTATCATAGACTTTGAGCAGTCAATGATACAAGCCATCCTGAAACACTACCCTCAAACAGCAATACAAGGTTGTTATTACCACGTAATCAATGCATTTGGAGACACCTTCAAAAATCTACGCTCAGCGTAGAATATGCAACTAATAGCAATTTTGCATATGAAATTAAAAAACTAATTGCACTAGCATACGTTCCAATAACTGATGTAGCAGTCTCTTAATAGAAAGACCCTACTATCAAACAAATGAACATGAACTAAGGCTCCCCTACTAGACTATTTCGAGGACACCTGGGTGGTAAGTACACAGATCTACACAGAGCACCGTCCGCAATGTGGAAATGCCACGTTGTGCATGTTCCATGCACAACTTGGCAGGCACCACGCGGTGCCTGCCACCTTGTGCATGGAAATGTAGGGGTACCATGGGTTCTGGACACAGGAGACAGGCCCCCAAATGCCAAGTCTCCGCCTGTTGGAATGGATTTCCGTACCGCAAAAGACAGGCGAAGCACATCACTATCACTAACGGCAGTGCCTGAACGACACTGCCGCAATGATGCTTTCCAAGCCACAACAGGCCGAACTCAACCAACCCTACATCCTAATTTGGCAGTGGGTGAATCACAATCATTCCAAAAGGAGGATCGCTACCAGCAACTAGGGCCCAGCTGATTCTGATCTCGCTCGGAAGGGCTCCTGACGGCATCCGTCAGGAGCGAGTCCGAGTCGCAAGTGCGATTTCCGACTGACCCGTCCCGCCGTGCGAGCGAGTACGATGTGAAAATCGCCTCGCACTCCGAATGACTCGTACCCGTCAGCAAGGCCCTCCGGACAACTACAACATGGCCGACTCGTGCAGCGCAATGGGTCCGATTTCCGAGCGACCAAGTACGATGCGGGGGTCGAGCAGCCGAATCGACTTGGAGCCTCCGACTTGAAAAAGATTCAGGAAGTGGACTTCGGGGGGCCGTAGCGGGCCCCCCTTCACCCGTAGCCCTACGACTCGGTCACAGGGGGGACCCAAGGGACCCCTACACATGCATGTACGGTGACGGGGGCACCAATGCGTCCCCCCGACAGGGGGCGCCCTTTTCCGCAATGTACTTTTTCTCATTGGAAGCCTATGTACGCAATGTACAACAGGCTCCCATTGACTTCAATGGGGCTCCGAGCGACCCGAGTCCGTCAGCGCGTACTTGCATCGTACTTGGGCGTTCGGAGCCCAGGAGCACGAGTCGTTCGGAAAGCTCTACGGGACCGAGTCAGCCGTAGGGCTTTCCGAGCGAGATCAGAATCAGGCCCTAAGACTTGAACAGTCTGTAACACAGCTAGGTTTAAAACTAACTAAACAGTCTAAAACAATGTTCGAGCACCTACAATACAAAGTATGGGGCCTATTACGATGGCGGTCGGATGTCCACCGCCGACCCGCCATGGTAGCGGTGGACAGACCGCCCGCATGTACCGCGACATCACGATGACCCGCCGGTCGAAATCCGACCGCGGCGGTCGGATCGCGGTGGTGGACATTCCGACGGCCGGTTGCTGCCGGCCGCCAGCACTCACTGCGATGCCAGACGGAGCATGTCCTGCATTTTCCTTCACTGCGTGGCAGGCACTGCACAGTGCCTGCCACCTGGTACAGGGAAATGTAGGGCGGACCATGGGTACCCTTCCGTGCACCCACACCAACCCCGACACATTGGGAGCCTGCAACTGGCCCCCGGAAGACAATCACCGCATGCCTTTCAATGGCAGTCTGACCGCTGAGGAAAGGCTGGCTGCCGCCGGCATCATAATCCTGCCAGGCGGAGCCTGCTGTGCACCGCCACCATTATCCAGGTCCTGCTCCGTCCGCCAGGCAGGAGTGCGGATGGCAACCGCGCGGAAAGCGGCGGTCGGAATTTCCGACCGCCGAGGTCACCACCGCCATCCTAATTCGACCGGCAGTGATGTCTGCGGTCCATGCGGGCGGCTGTCCACCGCCATGGCCGGTCGGTGGACGTTTCCGACCGCCATCGTAATAGGCCCCTAAGACTCTACCCAAACACTAAAAGGGTAGAATATCTAGAAACAATAGCTAAATCCCTACTTTAGAACAGTACTACAAAAACATAGGAAAATCGTAATTGTGCACTAAATTCTTAAATAAACATTTCTTTGCAAACATGTAAAATATAAATATTATGTCAATTAATTTTAACTTATTTTTAAAAATTATTTGACATAATAAATATATTTTATATATTTACAAACATCAATAAAAATGACAAAAATAATATTTCCCTCTCATTGTAAATAATTTTTAAAATGACTTACTTTTTTCTTGCTGAAGAATTGAATCCAAACTGCCATAAATAAATCCAAACGTGTAAAAATCCCAAAACTTACTTAAAAGTCACCCCAAAAAATGGAAAAATACAACTGTAAAAAATATAATCCAGCGACAACATATCCGTAGACTCCAATCCATTAAAAACCCGAAAAATGTCATTAAAAAAAGAAACGCTCCAGGAAAACCCGAAAAATAAAGGAACTGTAAAATAATTATTAGTTTACTAGAAACTAATACACAGTTCCTTTAAAAAAAAAAAAAAAGCATGCTTCTCCCAACGGCAACTTCCAAACGACAAAAACCTGTAAAAAAAACAACACAATCCCTACCGCACAAATACACATTAAATTCATTAAAAACACACATAAACACACTAACACCGTACTCTAAACATATAATACATACCCTAACACCTACTGATCAACGACCTAACCGCATTTCGCAAATGCAATACTATTAACTAAACCGCATCAAAAACACAAAATACAAACCATACATACACTATACACTACCTAACTACCTTCACCCTACACCTAAATTAAGCCTAAAAGTAATTAAATTAAACTTACCTTAACCGATGCAGCGCAGCTTCTAACCGCAAGCTTCTCCCCTCAGAAATGACCTAAAACAACACAGATAGCCTACAAAATACAAATTAGGGCCCAGTTCAGCATGGCGGACGGATCGCCACCGCCCGACCGGGCGGTGGCGATGCGCCCGCCAAAACACCCGCTCGGACGGCCTTTTACCGCCCGACATCGTTCGCATGGCGGGGTACTCGCCGGCGGATGGAATACGAACGCCGCAGCCTGCCCGTAGGCAATCGTCACGATTGCCTACCGGCTGAATCATGCCTATAATAATGGAGCCGTTTTCCAGGCACCGCCATCTATGATGTATGATGTCGGACGGCTGTATATGCCTCGTCCATGGCGGAGACTCCGCCATGAAACGGCATGTTGGATTCGGACTTGGGGGCCATAGGGCCCTTGCCCAGAGCCCCTAGGAGTCGGTCACGGGGGTGCACTTGTGGGGTACCTATGATCCAAGCATGGCACAAGTGTGGCAGGCACCGCGGGGTGCCTGTCACATGGTGTGCATGCCAATGCACCACATGCATATATTGCATTGTGGCCGGTGTGCTGCTTACAGCACCGCCCGCCATAGATGCAATGGATGTCCGAGCGACCCGAGTCCGTAAGCATGCGGCTGGCATCCTAATCTCCATTCGGGACTCACCGCACCTCTTGCGGGCGGTCCAGTTTGCCAAGTCGTAGTGGCGGGCGGACACAGTCCGCCTGACATCGTAATAGACCCCTTAGTTTAGAAAATGGCTACCTAAATGAAATAATAAAAATACTTTTTTACATTAAAGTCAATGTACATTAGGAATGCAATACAAAAAAATGTTTAAAAAATAATAATAAAAATTACTGATGTACTAAATGTTTTTTCTTTACTGTTTAAAAATGTTAAAGTATAATACTAAATATTAGAAAATACATAATATTTATTATTATATATTAAAATAAAATATGTTAACTTACCAATGTGATTTAAAAAAACTTATAATGCTTGTTAAAAATGTAAAAATGTGTGAATGCTAAAAATATTTTTCTTTTTCAAAATGTTTTCTTACCTTAATAATTTTATTTGTATTTAGAACTTAAATAATATTATACAAAATATAATATTATTTATTAAATAATATGCAAAAATATAAAAAAGATATACAATGAGAAAATTGTAAAACATGTATGTTATTAAAAATTTACACTGTATGTAATTATGTAATGCATATTTACAATGTAAATAAATATTCTATTACTGTTACCAAAAAACTATGTTATAAAAAATGTATAAAAACCAGTGGACAACTACATCTTTTATTTGTAAAAAATGTACATATATACCAAGTTCTACATTATAAAAAAGTTAAAATTGTTTCATGCTGACTATACTTAAAAATGATATGTTTATGTTTAAATATGTACTAAATATGCAATGTAAGCAAAAAAATGTATTATTATTTCTCTTTATGACAATATATATTAAAACATGTTTAATAAAACAAAATACATATTATTTATTTGCTTAACTCTCTGAATGAAAATAAAAGCTTTAATAAAATATAAATATTGTGTTGTATTTAATTCCTATATTAATTGTTCTTTTCTGTATTTACAATAAAATAATTATCTTAAATTATATATCACACATATATATTTTTTTAATACACATACCTAACATACTATTACCACTTAAACATAGATTTGTATCATTAACCTTACTACAAAATAAAGAACTAATATTTTACTATTCCCACTCTACACTATATAAACTCAGTGAAACTGCAGGACACTAAAGATATATAATTTACTATTCCCACTCCAAACTGTATTAACTCAGGGAAGGCGCTGGACACTAAACATAGATAATATAATATTCCCACTCCAAACTGGAAAAAGTCAGGGAAGGTGCTGGACACTAAACATATATAATTTACTATTCCCACTCCAAACTGTATTAACTCAGGGAAGGCGATGGACACTAAACATATATAATTTACTATTCCCACTCCAAACTTGAAAAAGTCAGGGAAGGCGTTGGATAGTAAACATATATAATTTACTATTCCCACTCCAAAGTAGAAAAAGTCAGGGAAGGTGCTGGACACTAAACATATATAATTGACTATTCCCACTCCAAACTGTATCAACTCAGGGTGGGTGCTGGACACTAAACATATATAATTTACTATTCCCACTCCAAAGTACGATTAAGTCAGGGAAGGTGCTGGACACTAAACATATATAATTTACTATTCCCACTCCAAACTAGTATCAACGTCAGGGTGGGTGCTGGACACTAAACATATATAATTTACTATTCCCACTCCAAACTGTATCAACTCAGGGTGGGTGCTGGACACTAAACATATATAATGTACTATTCCCACTCCAAACTGTATTAACTCAGGGAGGGTGCTGGACACTAAACATATATAATATACTATTCCCACTCCAAACTAGCATACAACTCAGGGAAGGTGCTGGACACTAAACTATATAATTTACTATTCCCACTCCAAACTGTATTAACTCAGGGAAGGTGCTGGACACTAAACATATATAATTTACTATTCCCACTCCAAACTACATTAACTCAGGGAAGGTGCTGGACACTAAACATATATAATTTACTATTCCCACTCCAAACTTGAAAAAGTCAGGGAAGGCGTTGGATAGTAAACATATATAATTTACTATTCGCACTCCAAACTGTATTAACTCAGAAAGGCGCTGGACACTAAACATAGATAATCTAATATTTCCACTCCAAACTAGAAAAGTCAGGGAAGGTGCTGGACACTAAACATATATAATTTACTATTCCCACTAGAAAACTGTATTAACTCAGGAAAGGCACTGGACACTAAACATATATATTTTACTATTCCCACTTCAAACTTGAATAAGTCAGGGAAGGCGTTGGACACTAAACATATATAATTTACTATTCCCACTCCAAACTAGAAAAAGTCAGGGAAGGTGCTGGACACTAAACATATATAATTGACTATTCCCACTCCAAATTGTATCAACTCAGGGTGGGTGCTGGACACTAAACATTAATTATTTACTATTCTTACTCCAAACTACATTAAGTCAGGGAAGGCGCTGGACACTAAACATATATAATTTACTATTCCCACTTCAAACTGTATCAACTCAGGGTGGGTGCTGGACACTAAACATATATAATTTACTATTCGCACTCCAAACTGTATCAACTCAGGGTGGGTGCAGGACACTAAACATATATAATGTACTATTCCCACTCCAAACTACATTAACTCAGGGAAGGTGCTGGACACTAAACATATATAATTTACTATTCCCACTCCAAACTACATTAACTCAGGGAAGGTGCTGGACACTAAACATATATAAAGTACTATTCCCACTCCAAACTTGAAAAAGTCAGGGGAAGGTGCTGGACACTAAACATATATAATTTACTATTCCCACTCCAAACTACATTAACTCAGGGAAGGTGCTGGACACTAAACATATATAATTTACTATTCCCACTCCAAACTGTATTAACTCAGGAAAGGTGCTGGACACTAAACATATATAATGTACTATTCACACTCCAAACTGTACTAACTCAGGGAAGGAGCTGGACACTAAACATATATAATTTACTATTCCCACTCCAAACTTGAAAAAGTCAGGGAAGGCGTTGGACAGTAAACATATATAATTTACTATTCCCACTCCAAACTAGAAAAAGTCAGGGAAGGTGCTGGACACTAAACATATATAATTAACTATTCCCAATCCAAACTGTATCAACTCAGGGTGGGTGCTGGACACTAAACATATATAATTTACTATTCCCACTCCAAACTACATTAAGTCAGGGAAGGCGCTGGACACTAAACATATATAATTTACTATTCCCACTCCAAACTGTATTGACTCAGGGAAGGTGCTGGACACTAAACATATATAATTTACTATTCCCACTCCAAACTACAATAAGTCAGGAAAGGTGCTGGACACTAAACATATATAATTTACTATTCCCACTCCAAACTACATTAACTCAGGGAAGGTGCTGGACACTAAACATATATAATTTACTATTCCCACTCCAAACTACATTAACTCAGGGAAGGTGCTGGACACTAAACATATATAATGTACTATTCCCACTCCAAACTTCAAAAAGTCAGGGAAGGTGCTGGACACTAAACATATATAATTTACTATTCCCACCCCAAACTACATTAACTCAGGGAAGGTGCTGGACACTAAACATATATAATTTACTATTCCCACTCCAAACTTGAAAAAGTCAGGGAAGGCGTTGGATAATAAACATATATAATTTACTATTCCCACTCCAAAGTACAATAAGTCAGGAAAGGTGCTGGACACTAAACATATATAATTGACTATTCCCACTCCAAACTGTATCAACTCAGGGTGGGTGCTGGACACTAAACATATATAATTTACTATTCCCACTCCAAACTGTATCAACTCAGGGTGGGTGCTGGACAATAAACATATATAATATACTATTCCCACTCCAAACTACATTAACTCAGGGAAATTGCAGGACACTAAACATATATAATTTACTATTCCCACTCCAAACTGTATTAACTCAGGGAAGGTGCTGGACACTAAACATATATAATTTACTATTCCCGCTCCAAACTACATTAGCTCAGGGAAGGCGCTGGACACTAAACATATATAAATTACTATTCCCACTCCAAACTTGAAAAAGTCAGGGAAGGCGTTGGATAGTAAACATATATAATTTACTATTCCCACTCCAAACTGTATTAACTCAGGGAAGGCGCTGGACACTAAACATAGATAATCTAATATTTCCACTCCAAACTAGAAAAAGTCAGGGAAGGTGCTGGACACTAAACATATATAATTTACTATTCCCATTAGAAAACTGTATTAACTCAGGAAAGGCAGTGGACACTACACATATATATTTTACTATTCCCACTTCAAACTTGAAAAAGTCAGGGAAGGCGTTGGATAGTAGACATATATAATTTAATATTCCCACTCCAAACTAGAAAAAGTCAGGGAAGGTGCTGGACATTAAACATATATAATTGACTATTCCCACTCCAAATTGTATCAACTCAGGGTGGGTGCTGGACACTTAGGGGCCGATTCCGATTCGGGCCGGAAAAAATACCGACCGACTCGGTACGGGAATTTAGTCCGACCGACTCGGACCGGCGCCGTACGACCCGGGTAGTACGATGAAATGCATGTGAAATCCGACCGACTCGGACGGAATACAAAACGACCGACCGAGCCGGACGTAAACAAGCCATCCGGCCGGGAAATCACGCGAAACGAACCGACCGACACGCACCCGGATTGAACCCGAACGAAACGTACCCGCGAACTCCGACCCGGGTAGTACGATGCTGTGTGTGCAAAACACGACCGACTCGCCCGGAGCACAAGCCGTACGACCGACACGCATACAAAACCCAGCCGACGCAACCCCATACTCTGCGACCGACTCGTACGCCGCATATGAAACCTAGCTGACACACAGCGGGAACGAGTCGGACAAGATCGCACCAGACAACTGCAGCGTCCTACTCGGACACAAGAACGACTCCTACATGCACCAAAAACACCAAGGAAATTTTTTTTAAAAAAAGGGCCAAACAAGCAACCACAAAGCCAATAAATACAGGGAGGAAAAAAAAATGGAACAAGGACACACCTCCAACTCCACCTACATAAAGGCCACAAATCCCTACCATGATCCTTTGCAAATTCCACTGACCTGCCAGCACAGAACACCATCACACAGCAACCACAGACACACTCACAGCTCATACATCACACAAGCCACACACCATTACCACACCTACAAATAGCACCCTCACACACACCCAGCTAAACCTACACTCACACCCCCCACTTGCACACACACACACATCAATCACCACCACCACCCATCACCATGCCCCCAAAGAAGAATCATAAGTTCCTAGACAGTGAATTGGAAGTCATGGTAGATGAGATCCTCAGGGTAGAGCCACAGTTGTTTGGTACATTGGTACAACAGACCCCCATGTCGCAGAAAACCAAGATGTGGGCGAGGATTGTCGACAGGGTGAACGCACAATCACCATGTTTGCGCACAAAGGAAGACATCCAGAACAGGTGGTATGATGTGCGCAGGAGGGTCCGGGACCTACTCAAAAAGGACTACCTCCTCAGCCAGCACACCGGCAGTGGCCCTCCTGCAAAACCAGTATACCTCAGGCCCTGGGAGGAGAAGGTGCGGGCCATCCTACCACCAGTGAGCGTATACGGACTAACAGACATCCCAGAGCCTGGTGAGTACACAACTAATATACACAATATGGTGTGACAACACACACACATCACAGTCAAGGGGATAGGCAAACCATGCACCCTTAGCAAATACACAGCAACCAAAAGATATTCATCCCAAGATGTGAATGCTAGTCAGACAAACACAATACCTGCCATCTCATAGTGATATGTAACTGTGTCATGACATGTACAAACCTAACAACAAATACAGCAAGGCAGTGGCACAAATAGAACCAACAAACACTCCCAGATATTTACCCACCACTAGAACACCACCTCACAGGGAAGCTCACTGAAAGGAAGGAATTCTGTGTATGCTGGTGAAGTCAGTGTAGCCAATAGCATGATGGGAGTGGTAGTCACAGATATTGGTCACACCCACAATTGGCCCATCAACACCACTCTGAACCATGCTCACATCACAGGGAGTGGAAAACAACTGACAAGATGGCTGACACTGGGTACTGCTGTGGGGAGCACAAGGCCCTGATGGGAACTGGGCACCAACAAACAACAGGACCACACTGTCAGCCATCTTGCCATTGCTGTCACACTCACACACAGTGAAGTCCACTCAAAAGGAAGGAAGTATGGGCATGCTGGGAAGGGGGTGTAGGCAATAGCATGATGGGAGTTGTAGGCACAGATATTGGTCAGCCTCACAATTGGCCCATCAACACCACTCTGAACCATGCTCACATCACAGGGAGTGGAAAACAACTGACAAGATGGCTGACACTGGGTACTGCTGGGGGAGCACAAGGCCCTGCTGGGAACTGTGCAACAACCAACAGCAGGACACCACTGACTGACATCCTGAAAGACAACTTGCACTCCCTGCAATGGAAGCACGTTCCATGGTGGGATATCTGGCTGGGTGGGAAGGAGGACACACAGCACTGACCATAGTTACAAGCACCTCCCCTCACACACCCCCTCAACACTAACTCCACATAACCCACCTGGGAGAATGCAATGCCTCACATCCTAACTGAAGATCCCACAAAGAACCACCACCCTGGGTTATGCTGTGTGAAGCACAGGGACACTCTTGGGACTTGTAGCCAAACAACTGCCAGGACAACACTCCCAGCCATCCTGTCAGCACAGGCACCCCACCCCACAGGGAAGCAGAGTCAAAAGGAAGGAAGGATGGGCATGCTGGGAAGGGGGTGGAGGCAATAGCATGATGGGAGTGGTAGTCACAGATATTGGTCAGCCTCACAATTGGCCCATCAACACCACCCTGAACCATGCTCACATCACAGGGAGTGGAAAAGGACTCACAAGATGGCTGACACTGGGTACTGCTGGGGGAGCACAAGGCCCTGCTGGGAACTGTGCAACAACCAACAGCAGGACACCACTGACTGACATCCTGAAAGACAACTTGCACTCCCTGCAATGGAAGCACGTTCCATGGTGGGATATCTGGCTGGGTGGGAAGGAGGACTCACAGCACTGACCATAGTTACAAGCACCTCCCTCACACACCCCCTCAACACTAACTCCACATAACCCACCTGGGAGAATGCAATGCCTCACATCCTAACTGAAGATCCCACAAAGAACCACCACCCTGGGTTATGCTGTGTGAAGCACAGGGACACTCTTGGGACTTGTAGCCAAACAACTGCCAGGACAACACTCCCAGCCATCCTGTCAGCACAGGCACCCCACCCCACAGGGAAGCAGAGTCAAAAGGAAGGAAGGATGGGCATGCTGGGAAGGGGGTGGAGGCAATAGCATGATGGGAGTGGTAGTCACAGATATTGGTCAGCCTCACAATTGGCCCATCAACACCACCCTGAACCATGCTCACATCACAGGGAGTGGAAAAGGACTCACAAGATGGCTGACACTGGGTACTGCTGGGGGAGCACAAGGCCCTGCTGGGAACTGTGCAACAACCAACAGCAGGACACCACTGACTGACATCCTGAAAGACAACTTGCACTCCCTGCAATGGAAGCACGCTTCATGGTGGGATAACTGGGCTGGGGGAGAAGGAGGCCCGGATGGCAAGCAAATACCACCAATGCTGGTCATGCACACACCTCAACATTCACATTGACATGCCACAGGTTGGCAGGACAATGTGCTACACCAATATCACTCTCTGACTGTCACAATTTAGGAGAATGCAATGTCCAGGCCCACATCCAGAGGTACAGTCACAACTGTCAGGTGTTTGAACAATTGATGCCAGTAGAAACATAACATACAATCTGTGTCTCTCCCCAAAACAGGTGATGATGGGGACACAGCAGCAGACGAGGAGGAGTCCCTGTCCCAGGCTCCGGGGAACACTGAGCTCACTGGTGTGGATCAGCCTCTGCACTCCTCGGATGGCGAAGAACCAGCTGGACCCTCCGGTGTGAGTCATCATGCAGCACCAGCAGGACCAACATCTGCACCCCCTGCACCCACCCCTCCAACAACTGCCAACACACAGGCCACCCCTGCCAACACGGACAGACCAAGGACCACAGATGACAACAGCGCAGGGACCCAGACCCAAACTGGAGCTGGTGACAACGAGCCCAGGAACAACACCCAAGTGGGCCCACGGTCACCTGTGCGTGCCACCGCAGGTCCTGCACGTGTCGCCAGGGGTGGTGGGAGGGTGGTAGACATAGGTCGCTCTTTGCAGAGGGGTCTGGACTGCATGATGACCCACAACTGGCACGCATCGCGGATGCGTACCAGACTAGCACCGGAGAGGTCAGCCAGGTAGTGGGGATCCTCAAGGACATACAACAGCAGCAGGCTGCCCATCATGCCCGCTTGGACTCCCACATGTCCCGTGTCGAGACACACATGTCACATGTCGAGACACACATGTCTGGCATGGAGTCCAAGTGGGACACATTGGAACAACTGACAGCGGTGCATAGGGACATACTGACATGCCTCCGCCAGATCAGCACCAACATGGCCTCACCTCCCTGTGTGCCCACAACATCTGCTGCTGAAACAACTGCAAATGCCACAGGGAGGAGGAGGACTCTGGCAGAGAGTCCCCTGCACCGCCGCAGCCTGCACCTGAGGGTCCCCCCCAAGAAGAGGGGCCGTCCGAGGAGGCCAAACTGAGAGGCCGATGGCCATCTACATCCCCCAGGAAGCCAACACCTGTTCTGGAACTTTTCCTCTGTGTGCAAACTGCACGCCCTGTCGAAGCCAACCCAACTCTCCCACATGACATGGGGAGCTATAGTTGGCCAAATTTATCAGATGACTGTGGACTTTACTCTGGACATTTCAGCTACCAAGACTTCCGAATCACATGGGAACTTTGGATTCCAATTTCTATGTACAGCACCCACCATCCTGTGCACCATCCTCACACCTGTATGTAAATAAACTCACCAATACACCATATCTGCCTCTGTTGTGATTCCAACGTGCTCTCTGTCATGGAGATGGTGATCAGAAAAATGACACTGTGCATGCTAACTGCTACAGCAAGTCCAACACCGTCATGTCAGTCATGGCGACGTGACACATATGAGGGAGACACACCACTAGGGCCACACAACACATACACACCAGGGCCATCAGACTCATCACCTATACTGATGTTGCAACTAAATACAGTGGAATGCACAGACACGCCACCTATTCACAGTCTGTGTCAACTAGACTACAGGTGCAGTAAGCAAATGTCAGTCAGATGTGTGACTACAGACAACGCACATCCCAAAGTGAAGCACAGGTTTATTACACATTTGCAACATGTTGTTTCCACTACAAATGCTAGCTAATCCAACCTGGCTGTGGCCACAAAGTCAAAAAGTGCAGAAGATAGAAAGTCCAGGGGTGTGTGGCACATCACCTGTAGGGAAACGACTGCTTCCACCTTGGAAGTTGAATCATGGATTCGTGGGATCCAAGTTGATCAAACAACTCCGGCAGCACCCTGTGAAGGACAGACATGACACACAGTCAAAACCACTGAAGAACAGCACAGAACGGCAATACTCATGTCTAATACATGTCACGAGATAACTACACAAAACCAAGTTAGCATGTCAACACTGTTGGGCAGTACAGACCACCTGCAAGGACACATCGCTGCACGCATCCAGTCAAGTAGCACATGGCCACACTCAAACAGCACCAGAGCACCACACACACATATCATGCAAACTCAAATCATTGACATTACAACCCTCTGGAGACTCACATTCAGCTGAAGAAGTTGGTGATGAGCTGTGTGCGGACATCACCATCATCATCATCATCATCTTCACTGGCATCGTGACCCAGGCCAGGATCTTCCACAGGTGGCGGACGTTGGTCATCGTCATCCAGGATGAGAGGCAACTCCTTCCGCACTGCCAGGTTGTGTAGCATGCAGCAGACGATGACAATCTTGCACACCTTTGCTGGGGCATATGGGAGGGCCCCTCCTGTCTTGTCCAGGCAGCGGAAGCGGCTCTTCAGGAGACCAAAGGTCCGCTCAATCACCCTCCTCGTCCGACCATGTGCCTCATTGTAGCGCATCTGGGCTGGTGTCACAGGGTTCCTGAGGGGTGTCAGCAACCACGGCATGTTGGGGTATCCCGAGTCACCTACAGACAGACAATTGCACATTAGCCGATTTGAAAATGTGTGCGGAAAACAACATAGCAGAACACACACAATGGTACAAAGTCAGTACACACCAACAAGCCAGGCACGCTGGTTCGGCATCTGTGACATCATCCTCGGGATGCGACTACTCCTCATCACGTAGGCATCGTGTGCCGAACCGGGGAAACGGGCACACACATGTGTGATGGTCATATCTGCAAGACATACCACCAGAGCATTGATCGAATGGTAATGTTTACGGTTCCGGTATGCCTGCTCATGTGCCTGTGGTGGTATCAAAGCCACATGTGTCCCATCAATGGAGCCAATTACATGTGGCATCCTCCCCAGGGCATAGAAGTCACTCTTGACGTCAGTGAGTCGTTGACGTGTTGGGAAATAGATGTACTGGTTCAGGTATCTCAACATTGCCCCCAAAACATCGCGTAGCACACGGCTGAGCATAGTCTGTGACATCCCTCCGGCAGTCGCAACTGTGTGTTGAAAGGTACCGGTGGCAAAGAAGTGTAGGGCTGCCATCACCTTCACCTTGGGGGTCAGCGATGTAGGATACGGACGGCCAGGCTGCAAATGTGGGTCCAACCGCACTGCCAAATCCTCAATCAGCTGCCTGGTGAAGCGGTA
>CAWUFW010028174.1:0-23071 GCA_963921515.1 Calotriton arnoldi | reverse complement strand
GGTCGATTCCGATTCGGGCCGGAAAAGCACCGACCGACTCGGATCCGGAAAAATACCGACCGACACGTACCCGTGGCGCCCGACACGCCAAGTACGATGCAAGGCGCGATAAATCCGACCGACACGTAAGGAAACCAAGTCGACCGACCGAGCCGCACGGAAAACAGCAATCCGGCCGGAAAAACACGCGAATCCAACCGACCGACACGCACCCGGAACAAATCCGACCGAAACGTACACGCTAACTCCAAACCGCCAAGTACGATGCAAGGCGCGAAAACCACGAGCGAGTCGGACGGAGGACAAGCCGTACGACCGACACGCATACAAAACCGAGCCGAAGCAACACAATACACCGCGACCGACGCGTACGCAGCATAGAAAACTGCACAAACACAGCGTGAACGAAACGGAGAACACCGTACGAGACCAATGCAGGGTCCGACTCGGTCACAAGAACGTTTCCAACATACACAAACAGCACAAAGGAAAAATCACCACAAAAAAGGCCAAACAAGCAATTACCAAGCCAATAAATACTGGGGGGTGGGGACAGAGAACAAAGACACACCCACAACTCCACCTATATAAAGGACACAAATCACTACCATGAGCCTTTGCAAATGCCATTCCACTGCCAGCACCCAAGAGAAAGCAACCACACACCCACAGCTCATCCCTCACACAAGCCACACACCATCAGCACACCAACAAATACCTACCTCACATACACCCAGCAAAACACACACTCACACACCCTCACCTGCACACCAACACACACATCACTCACCATCACCACCCATCACCATGCCCCCAAGAAGAATCACAAGTTCCTAGATTGTGAATTGGAAGTCCTGGTAGACGAGATCCTCAGGGTAGAGCCACAGCTGTTTGGCGCACTGGTCCAACAGACCCCCATCTCGCAGAAAACCAAGATGTGGGAGAGGATCATCAACAGGGTGAACGCACAATCACCATGTCTGCGCACAAAGACCGACATCCAGAACAGGTGGTATGACGTGCGCAGGAGGGTCCGGGAGCTGCTCAAGAAAGACTACCTCATCAGCCAATACACCGGCAGTGGCCCTCCTGCCAAGCCAGTATACCTCCGGCCCTGGGAGGAGAAGGTGCGGGCCATCCTTCCGCCAGTGAGCGTATATGGACTAGAGAACATCCCAGAGCCTGGTGAGTACACAACAAATGTACACAATATTCTGACACAAAACACACACACATCACTGTCAAGGGGAGAGTCAAACCATGCACTCATAGCAATTACACAGCAACCAGAACAGAATCATCCCAAAATGTGTATGTCAGTCAGATAAACACAACACATGCCATCAAAAAAGTCACATCCAACTGTGCCATCACATGTACAAACACAACTACAACTACAGCTAGGCAGTGGCACAAATAGAACTAACAAACACATCCAGACATGTAGCCACCACAACAACACCAACACACAGTGAAGACCACTCAAAGGAAGGAATTCTGTGTATGCTGGCCAAGTCTGTGTAGCCAATAGCATCATGGGAGTCGCAGTCACACATATTGCCCAGCCCCACAACTGTCCCATCAACACCACCATGAACCATGCTCACATCACAGGGAGTGGAGAAGGACTCACAAGATGGCTGACACTGGCTACTGCTGTGGGGAGCACAAGGCCCTGCTGCCAACTGTGCACCAACAAACAGCAGGACACCACTGACTGACATCCTGAGAGACAACTTCCACTCCCTGCAATGCAAGCACGTTCCATGGTGGGATATCTGGCTGGCTGGGTGGGAAGGAGGACTTGCAGCACTGACCATAGTCACCAGCACCTCCCCTCACACACCCCCAACACAAACTCCACAGTACCCACCTGGTAGAATGCAATGCCCTCCATCCTAACACAAGATCCCACAAAGCACCACCACCCTGGGTTATGTTGTGTGAAGCACAGGGACACTCTTGGGACTCTTAGCCAAACAACTGCCAGGACAACACTCCCAGCCATCCTGTCAGCACAGCCAGCCCACCCCACAGGGAAGCAGAGTCAAAGGAAGGAAGCATGGGCATGCTGGGAAGGGGGTGGAGGCAATAGCATGATGGGAGTCGTAGTCACAGACATTGCTCAGCCTCACAACTGGCCCATCAACACCACCCTGAACCATGCTCACATCACAGGGAGTGGAGAAGGACTCACAAGATGGCTGACACTGGCTACTGCTGTGGGGAGCACAAGGCCCTGCTGCCAACTGTGCACCAACAAACAGCAGGACACCACTGACTGACATCCTGAGAGACAACTTACACTCCCTGCAATGCAAGCACGTTCCATGGTGGGATATCTGGCTGGCTGGGTGGGAAGGGGGACTTGCAGCACTGACTATAGTCACCAGCACCTCCCCTCACACCCCCCAACACAAACTCCACAGTACCCACCTGGTAGAATGCAATGCCCTCCATCCTAACACAAGATCCCACAAAGCACCACCACCCTGGGTTATGTTGTGTGAAGCACAGGGACACTCTTGGGACTCTTAGCCAAACAACTGCCAGGACAACACTCCCAGCCATCCTGTCAGCACAGCCAGCCCACCCCACAGGGAAGCAGAGTCAAAAGGAAGGAAGCATGGGCATGCTGGGAAGGGGGTGGAGGCAATAGCATGATGGGAGTCGTAGTCACAGACATTGCTCAGCCTCACAACTGGCCCATCAACACCACCCTGAACCATGCTCACATCACAGGGAGTGGAGAAGGACTCACAAGATGGCTGACACTGGCTACTGCTGTGGGGAGCACAAGGCCCTGCTGCCAACTGTGCACCAACAAACAGCAGGACACCACTGACTGACATCCTGAGAGACAACTTACACTCCCTGCAATGCAAGCACGTTCCATGGTGGGATAACTGACTGGCTGGGTGGGTGGGAAGGAGGTCCGGCTGTCAACCAAACACAAGCAATGCAGACCATGTTCACACCCCAGAAAATACATAGAAATGCCCAAATAATGCAGGACAATGTGCCACACCAATATCAACCCCTGACTGTGACGACTTAGGACAATGCAATGTACAGGCCCGCACCCAGAGGCACAGTCACAACTGTCATGTGTGTCAACCATTGATGCCTGCAGAAACATGACATACATTGTTTGTGTCTCCCAAAAACAGGTGATGATGGGGACACAGCAGCAGACGCTGAGGAGTCCCAGTCCCAGGCTCAAGAGGATGCCGAGCTCACTGGCGTCGTACAGCCTCTGTCCTCCTCGGACGATGAAGAACAACCTGGCACATCCGGTGCAAGTCAACATGCAGCACCAGCAGGACCACCAGCTGCAGCACCAGCAGGACCACCAGCTGCACCCCCTGCACCCACCCCTACAACGACTGTCACCACGAATACCATCCCTGCCGACATGGACAGAATAAGGAGCAACACCAGCACAGTGACCCTGGACCAACCTGGGGCCATGGACACCACCACCACCACCAACCCCCAAGGTGGACCAGGGTTATCTGTGCGTGCCACTGCACACACTGCACATGTCAGCAGGGGTGGTGGGAGGGTGGGAGACAGAGGTCGCTGCTTGCAGACGTTGCTGGTGTGCATGACGACCCACAACTGGTACGCATAGCTGATGCGTACCAGTCCAGCACCGGAGAGCTCAGCCAGGTAGTGGGGCTCCTCAGAGACATTAAACAGCAGCAGGCTGCCCATCATGCCCGCTTGGACTCCCACATGTCCCACGTGGAGTCACACATGTCCCGTGTGGACTCACACATGTCCCGCGTGGAGTCCAAGTGGGATGCACTGCATGAGATGACGGCGGTGCACAGGGACATTTTACAATGCCTCCGCCAGATGAACAGCAACCAGTCCACACCTCCCTGTGTGCCAACAACATCTGGTGACGAACAAACTGCAACTGCCACAGGGAGGGAGGAGGACTCTGGCGGAGAGTCCCCTGCACCGCAGCAGCCTGCACTTGAGGGCCCCCCCAAGAAGAGGGGTCGTCCGAGGAGGGAAAAGTGAGAGGCCGATGGCCAAGCGCAACTCCCAGGAAGCCTGAACCTGTTCTGGATGTTCGCCTTTGTGCACAGACTGTTCACCCTGTTGACGGCAACACTACTCCCACACATTGCATGGGGAGTACAAGTTGGACCAATGTGTCAGACAACTGTGGCCCCGATACTGGGGATCCTGTCTACCCGGACTTTCAATTCACCTAGGAACTTGGGATTGCAAGATTCATGTACAGCACAACCCATCCTATGCACTATTAACACAAATGTATCACAATAAACACACTAATACACCATACTTGCCTCTGTCGTGATTCCAACGTGGGTGCTGTTATGGGGATGATGAACTGCAAAATTACACTGTGTATGCGAACTGCAACAGCAAGGACAACACAGGCATGTGAGTACAGGCAACGTGACACACATGAGGGAGACACACCACCAGGGCTACACGACACATACACACCTAGGCCATCTGACTCATTGCCTACACTGATGTTGCCAGGGAAGACGGTGCAATGCACAGACACCACACCCATTCCCAGTTGTAGTCAAGTAGCCCACAGGTGCAGTAAGCAAATGGCAGTCAAATGTGTGACCACAGACAACGCACATCACAAAGTGAAGCACAGGTTTATTACACAGTTGCAACATGCCGTAACCACTACAGATGCAAGGTAACCCCACCTGGTAGCGGGCACACAGTCAACAACTGTAGACGGAAGGAAGTCCATGGGTGTGGCGCACATCACCTGTAGGGACACAACAGCTACCAGCCTGGATGTGCAATCACGTCGTCGGTGGACACAGTTGACCAAACGAATCTGAAAGTACCCTGTGAAGGACAGAAATGACACACAGTCAAAAGCAATGGAGTACAGGACAGAACAGCAAAACTCATGCACAATACATGTTACAAGATACCCACCCAGAACCAAGTTAGCATGTCAACACTGTTGGGGAGTACAGCCCACCTGTCACCACACATCGCAACACACATCCAGTCAAGTAGCCCATGGACACACTCCAACAGCACCAGAGCACCACCCACACATCATGCCAACTCACATCATTGACATGACACCTCAGGATACTCACATTCAGCTAAAGAAGTTGGTGATGAGCTGTGTGCGGACATCACCATCACCATCATCATCATCATCATCGTCACTGGCATCGTGGTCCAGGCCAGGATCCTCCACAGGTGGCGGATGTTGGTCATTGTCATCCTGGATGAGAGGCAACTCCTTCCGCACTGCCAGGTTGTGGAGCATGCAGCAGACGATGATAATCTTGCACACTTTCGCAGGGGCATATGGGAGGGACCCTCCGGTCTTGTCCAGGCAGCGGAAGCGGCTCTTCAGGAGACCAAAGGTCCGCTCAATCACTCTCCTGGTCCGACCATGTGCCTCATTGTAGCGCATCTGGGCAGGTGTCACAGGGTTCCTGAGGGGTGTCAGCAACCACGGCATGTTGGGGTATCCCGAGTCACCTACGGACAGACAAGTGCACATTAGCTGACTTGGAAAAGTGGGCGGAATACTACAGATCAGATCACACACAATGGCACAAAGTCAGTACACACCGACAAGCCAGGCACGCTGGTTCTGCATCTGTGCCATCATCCTGGGGATGCGACTACTCCTCATCACAAAGGCATCGTGTGCTGAACCAGGGAAACGGGCACACACGTGTGTGATGGTCATGTCTGCAAGACACACCACCAGTGCATTGACCGAGTGGTAGTGCTTGCGGTTCCTGTAGGCCTGCTCCTGGGCCTGTGGTGGTACCAAAGCCACATGTGTCCCATCAATGGAGCCAATTACATGCGGCATCCTCCCCAGGGCATAAAAGTCACTCTTCACGTCAGTGAGTCGTCGCAGTCTAGGGAAATAGATGTACCGGTTTAGGAAGAGCAACATTGCCGCCAAAACATCGCGGAGCACACGGCTGAACATGGTCTGTGACATCCCACCAGCAGTCGCCACAGTATGTTGGAAGGTACCAGTGGCAAAGAAGTGTAGGGCTGCCATCACCTTCACCTTGGGGGTCAGCGCTGTAGGATACGGCCGGCCAGGCTGCAAATGTGGGGCCAACTGCACTGCCAAATCCTCAATCAGCTGCCTGGTGAAGCGGTACCGTCGGATGCTGTCCCGTTCCACCATCGTTGCCAGGTCTGGGAATGGCCGATGGACAGCAGGAGCCCTGCAGTGCAGAGGAGAAGTAAGCAAGATTGTCAGTCACCCCACATATGCGGCATTGAACACACTCAAGATCCCAACATACATCATTATGAGGCACAACTACATGAAGTGTGCAGTACCGGAAGAACATGTATGGTACATACATGGCCAACATCTGTCAACACGGTCCTACAGGTGGCATCAATTTGTCCCAGGTTGGCCCATTGGATATCATGATGCCGTGTCACAGTTCCCATCTCCTGCTGCCGTGTCACAATCACCCCCCACAGTGACATGTGAGGACAGATGTGCCCCAGGCACCACAGCTCAACGACAGGTACATTCCCAGGGACCCTGTAATGCCACATGGACACTGGCATCACATGGAGTATCATGTGTACACCACAGCAAAACAAACATGACCCCCACAGGTAGTGGCCCCACTTGCCACGGCAGGACAGACATGGACGTCTGTGACACACACGCACAACATCAGAGTCCATGCACACACAACGTGGATGTGGAGACTGTCTCCCATTGTGCACATGAAATCAGAGACATTGTAAACACTACATGCACAAAGACTGTGGAGGTCCATCACTATTGTGCCACTGGGACACCCTGGCTCAAACATACCGTCCCACATGGGACTCACGGGGTATGTGACATGACATACACAAACACCACTGTGAAATGTGACCATGGCACATGCACAGATATGAACAGTTGCACATCACAGTGGTCACGTACACGTAACACCCAGGATCCTGTCCCCATGAACACGTGCACAGCCTGGGGGTGGCTGCCCACAGGTGACACCCACAGGACAACATGTACACCAACATACACACAATAGGAAATGCAGCCTTACATGCCTTATGATAAGGTTTGGACAGGCTGTCGTGATGTAGGTGTGCCCCTCACTCCCTGGGAGCTATCTGTGGCTGGCATATGTCCATCTGAGACAGGCATGCTGACATATGCCAGTCACATGTACAGTGATGCGTTGTACTGCAATGGACCGATCGGTGCCTCCGGCCGGCCCATTGCTTTCAATGTGTGCGGGTACGCGTTGTACCCCTGTGCGCGTTGAACTGCAATGGACCGATCGGTGCCTCCGGCCGGCCCATGTGTGCATTGTACCTGTGCGTGAACTGCATGGACGATCGGTGCCGCCGCCCATTGCTTACGGTACGCGTTGTACCCCTGTGCGCGTTGAACTGCAATGGACCGATCGGTGCGCACCCATTGACAATGGGCTTGCCTGGCAACGGACGCGTTTTCGAATTTCGAGCGAGTCGGTTGCTGGAAAATCAGTTGGTCACCCACAACAATGTTGCAAAATCATGTATGTCATGAAGTTGAAGATTTGAAGGATGCTGTGGGCGTGTTTTGGTGCTGCTATTCCATGGATTGGCCAGATTCAGAAGATGCAAACGACTTGGACCTATCACTTTGGACACAAGGGACAGTATCTGCCTCTCCAGCACATATATATTGCTGGCTGTTCCCCTGAGAGCCCACTTGCCTGCACTACATGCTCCAGGACGACATCTGCCACTGCACTGCTGCTGTCTCTGCCCCTCTGGACCCTGCAATGGCACGTACTGTGGAGAGAGCCCCAGCCTTCAGCCTTGAAGAGAACCAGGCCCTGCTGGACAGCCTACTTCCACAGTACAGCAAGCTGTATGGGACACCAGGGGAGCAGGTGAGTGTCCTGTGCACTGCCTTTCTGAATGTGCATTTTGTCTGACTAGCAAGGCTGAGAGTCTGCACGCCACTGGCTAGCAGGCTCACTGAGTAGTTGTCACCCCCCATAGTGTGTAGTGACTTGCACTGGACAGGTATGGTGCAGTGACAGTGCTTCTGAACAGGGTTTTACTCCCCATGCAATGATACCATGTAGTGACTTCTGGAAAACTGTCCATGGGCAGCCGTGCACTGCCTGTGTACACCATGTGCCCCTGTGATTGCGACATGTATATGCAACTGTGTCATGCACGGATATGTTGCATGTGTAGTAATGGCATTATCACTTTGTCATCCTGACAGGCTTCTGCCCATCGGAAGCAGGAGATCTGGAAGGACATCGTCCGGGCTGTCCGGTCCGTGGGGGTCTACAAGCGCCGGATCCGCAACTGCCAAAAGAGGTGGCAGGACCTTCGGGGCTGGACCCGGAGGATTGCACGGGTCCAGCTGAAGCTGTCGCCTCCTCGCAGGAGGGGCGGAACACGGACCCTGACCCCCACATGCTCAGGATCCTGGCGGTGGTCTTTCCAGACCTGGATGGGCAGCTGAAGGCCAGAGAGCAGCAAGGAGGGGGTGAGTCAAAGACTGCACTGTGAACTCTGTCTAACATGCTATGTGCCCTCCTCGGGCCTGGTTAAACTGCCACAGTACAGCAGTCATGTTGTCCAGGAGCCATGTCCCTCTATTGTGCACTGCCCACTCCTCATCTGATACCCAGGTGTGGCCCTTACATGCAGGGAATTCTGTCACTTAGGACTGTGTCCTTGCAGTTTGCTTGACTCAAGGTGGGAGACAGCATCTGTTTCCCTGACTCTGTGGTGGGCATCATGGGTGGGTCCATTGCTTACACAATGCCTGTATTCTGACATGTATTCAGCGTGTTACTTTGAACTGTGGTCCAATTGCTGAGCTGATCCACCACATGTGGCTGGGGTATCTGGCACACACCCATGCTGCGGGTGGGAACAATGTTTGGGCCCCAGGAGTATGTATATGACGTGTGTCACACATACTTAGCCAGCTGCCTACAGTCCAGGGCTCATCCCTCATTCATGTGGGGCTGGACAGTCATGCCTACTCCAGGCCATACAATACACTCTGTACTCCCACTCCCGTGTATCAGCTGACACATTGTGCGCAGTGATTTGACCCCTCAGGTGTCTGCCTCTGTGTCAGTGTGCTGTGGATTAGTCGCCAGGACTGCTGTGGAGTTTCTTGGTAGGGGCTCAGCATGCCACTGGAGATGTGACCATAGGAGACGATACTTGTGTGTCACATAGGTGTCTGATCAGCTGCCCATGCAGACTGGGGCATGTGAATGTGAAGTTCAGGCAGCTGTTCCCCATTCACAGCAGAGTGTGAGGGCTCAGGTTCAGAGGGTAGTGTCACAGGTCTCCCATATGTCCAATAGGTATGACCTGGACAGATGAGGGTTGAGAGGATGTGTTGTGGGGGGATGTACATGTGCACTTGTGCAGCTCCAGGACTTGCATTCCCCATGACCTACTATTGTGACACAGTGCAGAGTGTTGTTGTCTGGCTGCAAAGTCATACATCACTGAGACAGTGATGTATGACTTTGCAGTCATGCCTCCGCCATGGCATGTGTCTACTGATTGGTGAGCCTGCAGGGGAGTGACATGTGCTACATGCACACCATAGTGGCGCTGGCTATCAGGACATGGGTGCATCATGGTGTCTGTCGCTGGTATGCATCACATGCATTTCCTATTTGACTCTGGGCATCCCTTTCATCCGGAAACCTGTACTGACTCAGTGGCAAGAGCTGTGATGTGTCCACACCGTGTCCTCTGCACTGTCCAACTACTGTGTACTTGGTGCATGTGTCCACACTGGGGTGTTGCAATCCAACAGACACCAGACAGATGGGTGCAAGGCCATGTGGGATGTGAGTGCCATGCTTGGCATCAGACTGACAATTGGCTTCTCCTGTTCAGTTAGGGTACTTTTAGCAATGTACAACTAATGATGCCAGGGCTTGCTCTGTGATGTGCTGTGCTCACAGTGGTGTGTGCGTTTTGTGCAGGTGACTGATGTCTGTCTGTTTCCCCATTGTTTGCAGATACATCCACGGCCACGGAAGGGGACAGCTCCACGGACCAGGAGGAGCCAGAGAGCCAGACTGGGTCAGCAGCCGAGGAGTGGTCGGAGGGACCCAGTGGCACGGAGGGCGAGGGAGCCACACCGAGGAGTCCTCAGCAGCATCCACCTCAGCTGAGGACCAGAGCAACTCGGAGGATGACTCCCTTGTGGAGGCGGGTGTCAGCAGCCACCACACCCCAGCTAGTGTTGCTGTCCCCGCCACCACCAGCACCACCACCGCCCTCCCATCGGCTCCCATTCCCCAGGTCCGTGGAGGCTCCCATGTCCGGGAGCGTGTCTCCTTTGGGCCAGGCACCGCACCCCCTGCCCCTGTGTCCCCTGCTGCCCTGAGTGAGGAGTCTGTGTACCTCCTTCGCCAGCTCCATGTAGGCCAGACAGCCATGCTGAGTGTCCTCCATGCGCACACCGCGCTGTTGACTCAGCTGGTGTCGTTCATGGAGGGCATCTCATCGGGCATGTCTGACCTACAGAGGGGCAATAGGTCCATGGACTCCTCCCTGACGGCAGCAGTGTCCCTCCTCAAACGGTCCCTCACCCCTCCTGCCTCTGCTCCATCCACACTCCCCAGCACCTTACCCATCCCAAGCACACACACACCGGCACAGGCACACACCAGCACACACACATCCAGCACACTGACACACACGCCAATGACAAAACGCACACGCACGCACATTCAGGGGACTGAAGCCAGACTCACAGGGGATGGGGCCCTGGAACACACACACGCATCCACATGCACTGCGCAGTCCTCAGTTCCCTCTCCCTCCAAAGCACCCTCCCTTGCCTCACCTGCAACCCCAAAGTCACAGCAGCTCTTCCTCTGTGACCTCGGCCTCTTCCCCACCGATGAAGCTGCTCCAGCATCCCGGGGGAAGAGGAAGCACACCCACACGGAGCAGAGTGCCCCTCGCCCCCGGACACCCTCCCCCAGGCGCAGACGGACTGAGGCCCCCACCCGCAAGTCCCCCGGAGTCCTAAGAGCAAGACCCCGCCACCGCCCTGCAGCTCAAGCACCAGGTCTCCTTCCTCCATCCCTCAGGCCCCCACTCCACAGGTGCCCCCACCACACCCTGCCCCAGGTTCCCCCACCCACAGATATACCATCCCCAAGAGGCTCCGGCCTTCTCCCCCTGCCACTTGCTCTCCCAGCACCACACCCCCGCTGCGCTTGTCTGTGCCACTGATGTGGTGAGGGTGTCCTCCCCCTCTGTCCAACCCACCTTGCCTGTTCCCCATTCTCCTCCCCTGGAGGTAGGCACTGCAGTGGAGTCCACTACCGCCCTGTCTGACTTGGGCACTGCAGTGGCGGACCTGTCCACTCCATCTGCAGGGTCCACTGCAGTTGTGCCGGCACCCACGACATCTGAGTCATGCCCCCAGTTGTGCCGGCACACACCATGTCAGACACCTCCACTGCAGTTGTCAGTGTCTCTCCAGCACCCACCACCCCTTCCCTGACTCCCCCTGGTGAGCCCTGATCCTGTCCCTGCGGTGCCTGGCCTGCCCCCGGTTGCCCCTCCTAGTGGATTGTCCCTGGTTTTGTGCAGGCATGCGTAGGGTGACATCTGCCAGTGTCACCCTGTTTGAACTTTGACAATGGACTGGCCATTGGCCTTTGCTCTTTTTTCTGGACGTCGTTTTCATTCAACACATATGCTGAATAAAGCAACTTTCTTTTCTCTAGTGCTCATGCTTCAGATGTACATGTTGTTGGTGCTGCTAACCATGCCCTTGCTGCAGTGATGGTGATATCTGGTCTCATGATTATGAAGTGTTACTGTGCAGGAACCCATGTGGTCCAGGGGGAATGTGTCCTATCATGTGGTGTATCCATGTCATCCATAGCAGCATCTGAGGGTGTCATGTGTTCAGTATTTGGCAATGGGATTTCCTACTTACATTAGCAATTTCATATCTGTGGCTTCCACCCCTGCACATCTGTTGTGCCTGCCATTGTTGGATTTGTCTACTTCCCTGACCGTGTTGCCATCTCCACTGGACATGCAGGTTTGGGCATCAATGGGGAAGGACTCATCCGTGTAGTCAGTGCAACATTGCTATACAAGTGTGTTGGATCTGTGCTGATGATTCCGTTGGCACATCCATGACCAGGCTGATGTGACGGGAGCCCTCATTTGGTGCTAATTGTTGATTGTGTGACCAAGTGCTCAGCTGACATGATGGGGCCCTACTGAGGCAACATATGGCACAGCTTTCCTCACACAGGAGTGGAGTCCCCTCATGGCAGTGTGTACACGTGTGACATTGCCTGCGCCCAAGGTGTGTGTTGTATGTGCATGTCTGTGTGTTCACTTCCATTTATCTGCGCATGCTGTGATCCCTAGTGTTGTACCTGTTTGTGATGCTTGCTGACTTGAGCTATGTTCCCCCAAAGTCTTCTCCCTGTGTTCTCTGTGATGTGGGTGCATGGCACATTACTGGTCATCAGGGTGTCACCCATAGGTGTGTTTGCTGTCAGGGCTGAGTTTGTGTGCAGACGCAGATGGGTCACAGTCAGGTTTCCCCTTGGCACTTGTTGTTTGCCCCTGTCATGTGATTTTCAGTTCGTGTTATCTTTAAGTTATTGTGACACGTTGTGTGTGTGACTGCTGGCACTCCTCAGGGTCCGGGCTGCGATGTTGGTTGTTGTCTATGTGTGTTCTTTGTGGGTGACCTTGGCTTCTTCATTGGTGTGTGACTGTGGCTGGGATCCCATTGGTTGGTGTGGTATCGCCGTCATGTCCATGTACAGCGTAGTGTGCAGTGTGTCAGACATTCAGGAGTCTTGTTGAGTGGCCATGTGTGATGTGTTTCTGCACCTTGGTTCCCACCCACCACCCTGGAATAGTCATGGGTGCATGTGCAATGTCACCAGTGCATGTGTACTTCACTGCTGCACATTGTTGGAGGTCGAGGGTGTGGTCTTGAGTGTGTGCAGATGGGAGTTGTTGCCCAGCTAGACCCCTGCCTCCATGTTGGCCTTGGCTTACTGGCCATGCTGATTGATTTGTGCTTGTGTCGGTGTGATGGTAGTTTGTTGCTCAGGACACATGACTGTGGTTCACAGTGTGAACCACATTCAGCTTTGTCATCAGAGTGGGATTTTTATGCAGCCAAGGGTCACCACATTGTGGGGGCCCTGGGGGTGGTGCTGTGGTGTGTCTGTGTCTTGCTGTGTCAGTTGTTGTTCCTACGTTCCTGTGTGACATGTGTGTTTTGTGCTCCCTCTCATCTGACAATGCCTGCTTGCCCACATAGGGGATTTGGATCCATGAGTTACCTTAGTGTGGCAGTGTATGCACATCTGTATGATTGGTATTCAGCTCTCCTCATGTGTTGTGTGGTTACCTGGGGACACTGGCACCCCCCTCACCTGCTGTGTATGATGACAGTGTTGGTCTGCCTGTTTGTGTTTGTGCATCTGCACCACTGCATTGGCATATCTTGGGTGTGCCATTGGCTGTATGTTGTTTGGTGTGTTTCCCCTGCTGTCCCTGGGACTCCTAGGTCATCGGTCAGCACAGTGATCATGGTTTGTGTGTCCCATTGCTGCCATGGTATGGTATCTGTTCACCTCACATCTGCTGTCTCCACAGGATATCTGCATTTGTGTGCCCATTGGTGCAAATATGTGGTTCTGCATTCTGATGGTCACTTCTGTCATTGTGTCATTGATGAATGTTGACGGTGTCAGCCACCATGGGTGTTGTTTGTCTGCACATGGCCAAAGGAATGTCTCATTTGCACTGCAGTATTTGGCTCACCCAATTTATGTTGCAATGGGACACATACACTACTTTGCCACAGATGAGTTTTTGGTTCTGTGACCAGGAATGATCCATGCAGTTTGGCAGTTGCAGCTCTTTCTTTGTCAACACTTACCTTTTGGTCACTGTGATGATGGGGGTTTAGACCCCATTGCCACAATGGTCAAAATGTGCTTCAGCTATGGACCCCACACTTCCCTTTTGGTCACTGTGATGATGGGGGTTTAGACCCCATTGCCACAATGGTCAAAATGTGCTTCAGCTATGGACCCCACACTTACCTTTTGGTCACTGTGATGATGGGGGTTTAGACCCCATTGCCACAATGGTCAAAATGTGCTTCAGCTATGGACCCCACACTTGCCTTTTGGTCACTGTGATGATGGGGTTTAGACCCCATTGCCACAATGGTCAAAATGTGCTTCAGCTATGGACCCCACACTTGCCTTTTGGTCACTGTGATGATGGGAGTTTAGACCCCATTGCCACAATGGTCAAAATGTGCTTCAGCTATGGACCCCACACTTGCCTTTTGGTCACTGTGATGATGGGGGTTTAGACCCCATTGCCACAATGGTCAAAATGTGCTTCAGCTATGGACCCCACACTTACCTTTTGGTCACTGTGATGATGGGGGTTTAGGCCCCATTGCCACAATGGTCATGGCCTGCTTGCATTGTGGGTGCCACACACATATATGTGTGGCACATGTGCTAGGGGGTCACATTGTATGTTCAAAGTCATGTTCGGTGTTGTAGGCATTTGACACAGCCTACACACGCTTGTCATGGTGGTGGGGGGATGTCTTTATCTTGCATTCCCTAGGTTGTGGTGTGCTGGTTGTGTCATGCATTGTCCATCCTATGAGTGGGGGTGGTAGTAGTGGTAGGCATCCAGCCCCCTGGGTGAGGGTGGTAGTCGTGGTAGGCATCCTGCCCCCCCTGGGTGAGGGTGGTAGTGGTGGTAGGCATCCAGCCCCCCCTGGGTGAGGGTGGTAGTAGTGTTAGGCATCCAGCGCCCCCTGGCTAAGGGTGGTAGTAGTGGTAGGCATCCAGCCCCCTGGCTAAGGGTGGTAGTAGTGGTAGGCATCCAGCCCCCCTGGGTGAGGGTGGTAGTAGTGGTAGGCATCCTGCCCCCCTGGGTGAGGGTGGTAGTGGTGGTAGGCATCCAGCCCCCTGGGTGAGGGTGGTAGTAGTGGTAGGCATCCAGCCCCCCTGGCTAAGGGTGGTAGTAGTGGTAGGCATCCAGCCCCCTGGGTGAGGGTGGTAGTAGTGGTAGGCATCCAGCCCCCTGGGTGAGGGTGGTAGTGGTGGTAGGCATCCAGCCCCCCTGGGTGAGGGTGCTAGTAGTGGTAGGCATCCAGCCCCCTGGCTAAGGGTGGTAGTAGTGGTAGGCATCCAGCCCCCTGGCTAAGGGTGGTAGTAGTGGTAGGCATCCTGCACCCCTGGGTGAGGGTGGTAGTGGTGGTAGGCATCCAGCCCCCTGGGTGAGGGTGGTAGTGGTGGTAGGCATCCAGCCCCCTGCGTGAGGGTGCTAGTAGTGGTAGGCATCCAGCCCCCCTGGCTAAGGGTGGTAGTAGTGGTAGGCATCCAGCCCCCCTGGCTAAGGGTGGTAGTAGTGGTAGGCATCCAGCCCCCTGGCTAAGGGTGGTAGTAGTGGTAGGCATCCTGCCCCCCTGGGTGAGGGTGGTAGTGGTGGTAGGCATCCAGCCCCCTGGGTGAGGGTGCTAGTAGTGGTAGGCATCCAGCCCCCTGGCTAAGGGTGGTAGTAGTGGTAGGCATCCAGCCCCCTGGCTAAGGGTGGTAGTAGTGGTAGGCATCCAGCCCCCCTGGCTAAGGGTGGTAGTAGTGGTAGGCATCCAGCCCCCTGGCTAAGGGTGGTAGTAGTGGTAGGCATCCTGCCCCCTGGGTGAGGGTGGTAGTGGTGGTAGGCATCCAGCCCCCCTGGGTGAGGGTGCTAGTAGTGGTAGGCATCCAGCCCCCCTGGCTAAGGGTGGTAGTAGTGGTAGGCATCCAGCCCCCCTGGCTAAGGGTGGTAGTAGTGGTAGGCATCCAGCCCCCCTGGCTGAGGGTGGTAGTAGTGGTAGGCATCCTGCCCCCCTGGGTGAGGGTGGTAGTGGTGGTAGGCATCCAGCCCCCTGGGTGAGGGTGGTAGTAGTGGTAGGCATCCAGCCCCCTGGCTAAGGGTGGTAGTAGTGGTAGGCATCCTGCCCCCTGGGTGAGGGTGGTAGTGGTGGTAGGCATCCAGCCCCCCTGGGTGAGGGTGGTAGTAGTGGTAGGCATCCAGCCCCCTGGCTAAGGGTGGTAGTAGTGGTAGGCATCCAGCCCCCCTGGCTAAGGGTGGTAGTAGTGGTAGGCATCCAGCCCCTCTGGGTGAGGGTGGTAGTAGTGGTAGGCATCCTGCCCCCCTGGGTGAGGGGGTAGTGGTGGTAGGCATCCAGCCCCCTGGGTGAGGGTGCTAGTAGTGGTAGGCATCCAGCCCCCTGGCTAAGGGTGGTAGTAGTGGTAGGCATCCAGCCCCCCTGGGTGAGGGTGGTAGTAGTGGTAGGCATCCAGCCCCCTGGGTGAGGGTGGTAGTAGTGGTAGGCATCCAGCCCCCCTGGGTGAGGGTGGTAGTAGTGGTCGGCATCCTGCCCCCTGGGTGAGGGTGGTAGTGGTGGTAGGCATCCAGCCCCCTGGGTGAGGGTGCTAGTAGTGGTAGGCATCCAGCCCCCTGGCTAAGGGTGGTAGTAGTGGTAGGCATCCAGCCCCCCTGGGTGAGGGTGGTAGTAGTGGTAGGCATCCAGCCCCCCTGGGTGAGGGTGGTAGTAGTGGTAGGCATCCTGCCCCCTGGGTGAGGGTGGTAGTGGTGGTAGGCATCCAGCCCCCTGGGTGAGGGTGCTGGTAGTGGTAGGCATCCAGCCCCCCCTGGCTAAGGGTGGTAGTAGTGGTAGGCATCCAGCCCCCCCTGGGTAGGGGTGGTGGTGCGCATTCAGGCCCCTGTGTGCATATGTGGCATTGGTGATGGGCATCCCGCCCCTATGGTGCTGCTGTTGCTGGTGTAAGTATATTCAGCATCCCCGTGTGTGTGTGTGATGTGTCGTGTACGTGTTGTATGTGTTTTGTGGTTGGTGTCTGGCTTACCTTCTGCGCCGTACGCATCCGTGCCTGTTCCGGTAGTAAATGTAGAATATTGGTATGATCGGGACGAAGGGATTCATGGTTGGTTCGTGTCGTTCGTCCTTCTCGTTGCTTGGCGTCGTCCTCGTCGCTTCGCCTCATCCTCGTCGCTTCGCGTCGTCCTCGTCGGTGCCGTGTTCGTCTCGGAGCCGTGGATCGTGTTGTGGCGCGAATCGGAGCTTATGTGCGCCTCTCCCGGATGCTTTGACGTGCCGTGCGTAGCGGCGGGTTCGGAGCGTACGGAAAGCGCATCGTACTTGTCCGGCCGGACGGGGCTGCATTTTCCCTTCCGTGCGACTCGGATTCGGCGTTTCCGGATTCGCCTCGGTCGGAGAACAGGACCTGGTTTGGGTGAGTACGGCTCGGCCGGATTTTTGCTGTTGTGCGCATCGTGCTTGCTCGTTCGGTGTGCTGCTACGGATCGGTCGGGAAACAGGCTTTCGCATGGCTTTTTCCCGACCGAATGGTATTGGGTGCGCCTCCGACCGAGATCGGAATCGGCCCCTTAGTAACGTAACAGTCAATCCACTAGCCCAAGTAATAGTGGAAACCACAGAGGCACCTAACATTACAACCTTAGATATGGAGGCTGTCTTGACTCAAACCTCCATGTCCCAAACTGGACTCACACCTTTGCTGGGGGAAGGAGGCGGGGAAGGGTCTGGTTGTAAAGGCAGGAAAGTTAAATGCCAGATTATGTTTTGGAATGTGGCTGGTTTAAAATCTAAAGTGACCAACAAAGTGTGGATTGACTATGTGAGTAACTATGAGATATTTAGTTTGCAAGAAACATGGGTAGAGGAGCCAATTCATATGAGTGGGTACAAAACATTCCACACCCCAGCAGTAAGATCGATCCATGGCAGAGCAAAAGGGGGTCTTTGCACCTATATTTCTAATCACTTAAAAACGAGGAAAGTTGAAGTAGCTGTTACCAATCGATATTATCAAATCATTAGTATACACATAGACCAGGTATTCAGTGTGATAATATTTAATTTTTACAACAATGCCTCTCCGGAAATGCTGGAGGGAACATTGAGAAATTTAAATAGAGATGTGAATAATTTGCAGTCTCATTCAACTAAAGACGTTTTTGTTATATGGGGCGGGGATTTCAATTGTTCTCTATGTCAAAATAGTGACAAGGGGGTTTGTGGAATAACGTATGAAAAAGGTATCAGTCTTCCCCATTTTTCGCACACCTTACATGGAGATTTTTTGAATTACATTATGTTTTCATGTGATATGGGTTTTGCTAACAACTTATGTTCACCCGTGGTCCCTTTTAGCCTGACCTTTAATCGACGAGGTACCTTTTCTATTATAGATTTTATTTTGATTCCGAGCAGATATTCCCCCCGTGTCAAGGATTTTATTACCCATGATATCGCCCTAAGCGATCATTTTCCATTAAGCATTGAGGTCATGGTGTATAAACATGATTTTAGTACAAAAGGTAACTCTACGCAGTTCCTGAAGAATATTACTTTGAGTAGGCAAAATGGGTACGCACTAAAATGGGCGAAACTGGATCCAGAGGAATTTGTCACCAAATTAATGACGAGGTGTAAAAATATGTTTCTTGCCTGCCTCGATGAAAATGTATCTCACTTAGAAATCATAGAGAGCTTCTTAGCTATTTCAAATCAAATTAAAGAAACGCTGTGGGTAAATGAAAAAAGGAACGATAACCATAGCGAAGGGTGGTTTGACTCTCAATGCACAAAGGCCTATACTAAACTTAAATATGCATTAAAGGCCAGTGAGAAGGATCAGGACCTTATTAGCGAAGCCAGAAGAAATTATAAGAGGACATTAAATGCAAGGAAGAAAAAGTTGAAAGAGGAAGCCTGGAACGCCATACATGAGGCTTCGATTAATCGAGACTCTGCTGCATTTTGGAAGGCGATTAACGCGCCATTTCTGGCTGAGAAAGACAAAGCCACTATAGAGATCGCCATATCAGAAATAGAGTGGGTATCACACTACTCAAAGCTTTATGCTAACCAACCGTTAGTTGATCAGGGAACTTCAGAGACTGAGGCCGATTTCGAGTCTTCCCTCACTTTTCAAAAATTCACATTGGATTTTACTTTCAGTGAGGTTAATGCGGCCATAACTGCTAGCCTGGGTGGTAAGGCCCCGGGGCTTTATGGCATCCCGGTTGACCTATTTAAAACTAATATGGCACTGTGGGGACCACTTTAAACGCAACTCTTTAATGCATGCTGCTCTAGGGGGTTTTTATCGTCTTGGTATGAATTTACAATCGTCCCCATTTTTAAAAAGGACGACAGGGCGAACCCAGCATGTTATCGCTCAATCTCATTACTGGATTCCACAGTTAAGATTATAGGGCAAGTGATTTTAGATAGATTACAGACGTGGGCGGGGGAACAATTAATTTTAAGTGACCTACAATACGGCTTTCGCAAGGGCCTGGGCACAACTGATCAGGGCCTAAACTTACATATCCTATTAGATAAATACACTAAAGCGAAAAAGGAAAGGCTGTTTTTAACCTTTGTTGGCTTAACGTCAGCATTTGATTGTGTTGTTCACGAAAAGCTATGGGCAACTCTAGAGGGGCTGGGGCTAGACAATTCTATAATTTCCTTTCTAAGGCAGCTTTATTCCGGGGCAAGGGCGAGGGTCCGCTTTGGACAGGGCGGAGATTGCACCAAGAATTTTAGAGTATCGAGAGGAGTGAGACAAGGTTGTGTCCTTGCCCCATTCCTATTTACGTTATATATAAATGACCTAGAATCCACCCTGGTCAAGGAGTGCAGGGATTTACCATTAGTAGCAACTCGTCCTATCCCTGCACTCCTTTACGCAGATGATGCGGTTTTGATGGCCCGCACGCCCCTCGGTCTCCAAAGGGTAGTAACTTCCTTTACAAATTTAATGACTAATCTGGGTCTCACAATTAATTGTCCAAAAACTTTCTCAATGAACTGCGGGAACGGGTCCAATAAAAAGAAAAATACAGTTTTTATTAATACCAAGGCAATAGAGAATACCAATACTTTTTCCTATTTAGAGATTTTATTTGACCAATTAGGTTCTTGGAGTCGGGCAATTAAAGCCAGAAGGCTGTTATTTAGCAAATCACTGATGGCATTAACAAATTTTAGCAGAAAACTAGGCAGACGCTCCCCTGGGGAATTGCTACACATCTACAGGGCAAAATGTGTCGCGATTGCCACTTATGGAGCGGGTATCTGGGGATATGCCAACGTCAACTCACTCCAGATAGCAGAAAATATCTTTCTCAGGTTCCTTTTGGCAGTACCGGACAGCACGTCAACATGTATCTGTCATACAGAACTGGGCATGCCCTACTTAGAGGATGTGATCAAGATACAGCCTGTCCTCCTGTGGCATAGGGTTTGGTCCACTGATGAGTCCGTTTTTAATCTCCACATTCTGAAGGATGCACTGGGAACCGATGGGGTCAAACACATAAGATGGCTAGAATATGTTAAAACATTTCTACTTCAAATAGGCCACCCAGAATACTATAACGACCCCTATACTATGTGTGATGTGTCCAGAAAGGATCTTAAAGGCAGATGTATGCTATTCCTGAGTGAAAAAAGAACTATGACTGAAATGGGAAAAACCACGGTCATAGCACATCATCTTACTCTGACTTCTGTAACTACACAACCATATATTTTGTTAATCGCTAGAGACTATGACAGATTTTTGCTAATACGTTTTAGACTGAACATCTTGCACAGATCTCTAAGTTTCCCTGAAGTAAACGATTGGTCGAGAACACTTTGTAACTGCCCGTGTGATGACGTGTCCGTTCAGTCGTCTATACATATATTGTTTTTTTGCACATTCTACTCAATACCTAGAAAAAGATGGATTATCCCTGTGCTAAAAAGAATGGGACTGAGACGATGTCGCCCTGCATTTTTGGCGTTGCAGTTTCTGGACAATGTATTCACTATTGCCTCTGTTATTGCCTTTTTAAAAAATGTTTTTAAATCTCATAAATCAATTGTGATATGATTTTTATATGTTTTTAGCCTTTGTGTATAGCTTTTGATATTACTGTGGAATTTTTTGTGTGACCTATGAACTGTGCTTTTATGGTTATCTTTTTCATAGTAACCGAATAAAGTTCTTTGACTTTGACTTTGACAAAAGAGCAAATTTTGACTGGGAAGATGTTGAACCAGCAGCTGATGGCAGAATGGAGAGGAATGAGTCAGAAAGGCTGATTGAGGCTGAAAGGTGCGTTTCTGGAGGAAGCGTTGCGAGGAAAAAGTGTAAGAGAAGAAGGTCCTGTGGAGGCGGAAGGTTGTTCTACCAATATGCATGGTGGTAAAGATGGAAGTGAGGATGAAATTGGTAGGGATGATGGTAGTGAGAATGAAATTGAAGTGAAGGGTAACGGGAAACGTGTTAGAAGTAAACCTAAGTGGTTATTGGATTAGGAATGTGAGATAGTAAGTAACTGATGTATATATTATTTTTCTGTTATTCTTGCACGTTAGGAAATGGTAAGTGATTATATATGTATCACTTTTCTGTTATTTTGACATTTTACTTTAGAAATATATTATTTTGTTGTTAACATTTTGAAGAGGGAACCTGTGTTATGTTTAGTATTCCTTTATTGTTATTGTACAACATGTCAGGATCATGCCTAGCTCCCATAACGGGAGTGTTCTAGATCGTTATGGGGACAGTTACTGAGGAGCTGGCAGAGCTAGGAGGAGGCTAAGGTTGCTGCTCTTCTCTCATTAGTGTTCCAGTGTCATTAAAGCTTTTCCAACTATTGTATGAGTGGACTTATACTTTACATGGACCGCCGTATCTCCTGAGGAGAGTATGGGGCACAAGAGTGCGGGTGCCGGCCTATTTAATGTCCTTTCCCAACAAGCCGGACCCTCACTTTGTGATCCCCTGGCTCCTCCTCTTGAACATGGGTGGGCCGGAGAAGCATCGTCACGTCACACACACACTTCCCCTTGCTGCGTGCGAGGAATTACTCCCTGATCTCAGCGGCTCTGTTCCAGGCCAGCCAATGATGACAAAAGTCACCCAGCCAATGGTGATAGCGGAAGCTTTCAATGCCTTCACTCATCGCCAATTATGTTGCACCTTAAAGAAATATGAGATAGCAGGCTCCAGGTGAGAGAGGTGCTTTTATTTCTATCCAACTGCTGGTCGGCATCAATGAACAATGACACAGATGCTTAGCTTAGACTCGTCCTTGGTTAACGTTCTAGTAGGAACCAAGATGGCGCAGGGGAAGGGGGAACAGAGGGGTAGTAGATAAACACATATTTGGCATAAGATGGAATCACATTGCAATATAACAAGGCTTGTTGGCTTCAGGCATTGCAATATAACAGTACGTTCTCTATTTCCCTGCTCTAATGGATTTCAAATGACAGTACTGTAATGTCGCCCCTGTGACGTAACAGGGGCGACTTGTGTCTCTGGAGGCTCTAGACCTTCTCGTAATGCCGAAAACATTTCTGCTTGAGCCCTCCACCTTCAAAAAGGAAAGATCGATGGCTCAATCCTTCTCAGGCAGTGCGGTCAGAATCTGGAACTCGCTTCCTCCACTACTCCGTACCACCACCTCTATCCGGACTTTCAAAGCCGACCTCAAATCCTTTCTCTTCCAAAGACACTTCCAGAATTAATGCATCTCTTTTCATGCCCCTCAAGGAAGTTCTTACAATGTTGTAAATATGTAATCTATGCTAAGCCTGGGCGATAAATTCCGCTCCGCTTGCGGAATTTGCGGAATTTTGGCAATTCCGCGTTCCGTGGAGAACGCGGAATTGCCGAAAATTCCGCGATCCGCGGCGTAGTGGAATTTTTTCCTTGTTCGCGCTTTAAAAATGCGTTTTCGCGCGTGTGGTAGCGACTTACCCGGATCCCTGCGCTCGCGGACGAGTTTTCCTATCCGTCCGCGTGCGCCACGAGATTTTGGTAGCCAGCCGCGCGGTCCCGCGACAGTGTGCGATCGCGTACACATCATTCGGACGCGCCATCGGACACCGCGAGAGTGTGCGAACATGTCATTT